>JAMJFZ010000716.1:842500-975000 GCA_026225945.1 Cricetomys ansorgei | reverse complement strand
GAAAATAAGTCATAAAGTAAGTGTATAAGTGTGTGTGTGTTTGTGAGAGTGAGTGTGTGTGTGTGTGTGTGTGTGTTTGAGAGAGAGAGAGAGAGAGAGATCTTAAATATTTTCAGGTGGTTCTGTTGTTTTATTATACTGGCAGTTTATCTACAGATAAATATTTGAATCTTGTAAATGTTAAAAGTCCTTTTGATGAGGCAGCATTCGAGGCCAGATGAGTATAAATTTGAATATAGGACCTGGACTTAGGTATGTCTAAGCTCTCACGTATACAGTGAATGCGTGAGTACCTGCTAACATCCTTCCTACCTGAACACATGTAAGGAAAAGCACAGAAGAAGTAAAAGGGATATAAATCATAACATTAAATAAATTCTAGGCTTAAATTAAATTATACTTAGTGTTGGTTTTGTCAGAAATGTCTTTAAGTGGAACAAGTAGACAAAGATTAAAAAAAAACCAAAAACCTACAAATTCACCTGGGCACTTTAGCAAGTTTATTTTCCTTGTTTCTAGCTGCTAGCCATCTTATGGCCTGAATCCTCATGATTAATAGCTCTTATAATATTATTTTCTGAACCTGTATAATTTCAGTTGCAACATTCTATCTTATAATGTCTTGCCCTTATAAAGTAACACTTAACTATTTTTCTCAGGAAGCTCTCCTTATTCATGGTCCCACAGTTTAATTATGATTGCACAGAAGTTCTGCCCTTTCCTAAATGGAATAAGGAGCTTAAAGAAGCCAGTTTTACATGGCATCTCTACCACTAGTTTTTATCTTCTACTCTGGTTCCTCTACTATTTTCTTCTTCTTCATCATCATCATCATCATCATCATCATCATCATCATCATCAATATTATTAAAAAGAATCATCTCCATTCTTATCAATGAATTTATTTCACAATATTATGTAAACATTATTTTAGGGAATAATTTTATTAAAATGGTAAATACTTTTTTTTTCAAGACAGGGTTTCTCTATTGTAGCTCTGGCTGTCCTGGAACTCACTCTGTATGGCAGGCTGACCTAGAAGAGATCCACCTGCCTCTGCCTCCTGAGTGCTGTGATTAAAGGCATGCACCACCACTGCCAGGCAGTAAATACCATTTTTATCTAACATGCCCTCTCCATAATTTAGGAATGCCAAATAACGTTTAATTGTATTCATCAATGTGATCTTTTTCTTTTAAGGGGATAATAAGTGGAATAGATATGAATGAGTTAAAGAATGATGGCAATGTGTATTGGGACACTTTACCACGTTTACAATAACTGATTTTTGTTTAAGTAGAGTTGGGTTCTGTACAGCAGAGTCTGTTTTCTAGGAGGAATCCTATGCAATTATGCTATTATGTTCCTGTAGAAAGTTTTTCTTCTTCATGATTTTTGTTCCAGTCACAATACTGATTATATCTCTGGCCACAGGCTAGAGACTGCAACACTGAGTCTTTTTCCATAAAATCAAATGGGAGGACAGTATGGCCCCTACATAGCCTCAGAGCCTCTTATTTAAGTATAGAAACTATCATTATAATGATCTTGACTCAGTTACAGTAGGAAAACAGAAACTGAATTCCATTGTATATAATATTTTTTGTTCTAATTCTTATAAAACACAACAATTATCAATAAAAGCAGAACTCATTGTATGTTTTAATTGTTTAGAAAGTTCTCAGAATGGCCTGATATAAAAAGGTATAAATATCCAAACTCTTCTCCAAACATCCTGCATGGTGCCTGAAATACCGGCATCAGTTAGAGAACACTTCTTACTGGAACACTTCTTTGGAGTAGTGGTAACTGTAAAATCCTTCAGATGAAATATTAAAATGTGAGAATGTGCACCCTTGCATGTTTTTTGCGAGGATCTACAGTTCTTATAAGAGTTTTATATGTCCATAAAAATTTACTGAAAATCATATATCCATTACATACTTTTGTTTATAATTTCTATTAATTTAGTTTAAGTGATTTCCTTCTGGATATCTGACTGAAATGTGTTCAATGATTTTCTTTCTTTTTTTTAAAGCCTGGTTGGAGATTAGCGGTTTCTTAGTTAATCCAGTTTTGGTATTATGGATGAGATTAACCTCTAAATCTAAAATTAAAACTTAGATGTTCTGACCCTAAGACTTTTTATGCTTTCTTGGGACTCCAGAAGGCAAAGGGTTTGGAATGAAAAGTTATGCAAATATTGGGGTAGTTGACCTGAGTGAGGCACTTCAGGCTCTAATTACCAACCTGGAAGATAGTACATTGTCACAAAACAGAAGGCTCAGCATTCGAGATGTTCCAAGGTCACCAGAACTACTGTTCATTGTCATTGGAATATAGGAAAACTGAGCCTTTCTTAATCTCATCTTCATTCATTTAGGTCAAGGGAGTGTAATTAATACGTATAATAATAATAATATAATTATAAGGATTCTTCAGGGGTTTTTTTTGAATTCACAACTTTTCTGAATATCATGACTCCTTTCTACCTTGATATATCTGTTCTGTAATATCATAGTAACTTATAGTAACTGTCACATTACATTAATATGTCATTCAGAACTATTTAGTGTCACTTCAAATTCTGAATTAATCATATATTTAAAGTATTCCCCGTGTGTGTATGTGTATGTATGTGTGTGTGTATGTGTGTGTGTATACATAATATATGTAAACAGACATAGGTGTTTATATTCTAGAGCCTTGCGATTTCATGAAGATAAATAAAATAAAACTAACCTCCCCAAATGAAAGTATTATCATCAAACACTTCTGTTTAGTTATTAATATGAATTCCCTTTGTTTCTTGAAACCACCCTCTGAGACAATTGCTGTATTCTTTAACAGATAGATAAACCAAAGTGTAAAAGGCCTGAGTACCTAGTCAGAGCTTCTATAAGCAAATCAGACTTTTACATTTTTCTTGCAGTATTGCTTCCCTGGTCACTTGTACAGTATGATGGGTATTGTCTGAGTTTGAGAGGCATTCACATCCAGAGCTATGCCTAGGATTTCAGAGGAGCCACTAAATCTGTGTCTATGTTTATGAATAATATTCTTTTGCTTATGAAAGCAATAAGGTGTATTCATTTGAAGGAATATCAACATTCAGGTACAATACAGCATACCTTTATATAATAGAAGGGACGTTGCTAACAACTGAGTTTATAGTGCTTTGTTGGGATTTGGCATGTAATTTCAATGATCTGTTAAGTTAGAATTCCCCTGTTCTAAATTCATGCTGTCTCTTTAGTATCAGTAATCATAATTCTTTGCCAACTTGTGTCAATAACAAATTCTGCGTATTAGTTTTGCAAATGTTACTTCCTGAAGGCATAGTTCCCACTATTCTGCTGTCATAATCTTTTGTTAGGATGTAAGGATCTGATATTTGAATATTCAGATTCTTATGTAGTGTAAAGTTTCAAGTTTTAGTCCATGAGACTTATATTTGGACTTCAAGTGTCAATCGTCTCAATTAAATTCTCTGGATCCAGAATTAAGCCCTTGCTGCTCTAGGATTCTATATGATATTCATTTTGTAGTTTATGTACACTCAACATCATACAAGCATTATTTTGCCTAATTTGGACAGGTGATATTTGTATTGCTGAGAGATTTTGGATGTGGCCAGAACTATATAGTTGTATCTCATTTCACTAAACTATTTCTTGCTCTGTTTTACTTTTATCAATTTTTTGATAATTTCATGTTTGTGTTATCATATTTGCACCCTCCTCCAACTTCTCTTAGGTCTATTCCCCATTCTGTACCCACCCAATTTTGTATCCTCATTTTTTTTCTTTTAAGCACATCAAGTTCAGTTAGTTCTGCTCATTCACTCTTGGGTGTGTGACCATCCGCTGGAGCATGGTAGACTTACCCAGGGCCACTCCTTTAAGGAGAACTAACTCTTCATTTCTGGCAGCCATCAGTAGTAGCTCTTGAGTTAGGGATGGGCTTGTTAACTAGCCCTCCCCAGCCATGTTGGAACCTGGTCTGGTTTGAACTTGCAGAGGTTAATGTGTGCTGTCACAACCACTTTGAGTTCATATGTGCAGATGCTCTGCTGTTTCCTGTAGTCATTCTTTACCTGTAGCTATCACCAGCATTCTGCCTCTTCTTCTGCAGTGGTCATGCCCATGAAGGAGGTGACATAATGTATTTCTGGTTCTTTATCTTGGTATTAATAGTAGTCTAATTTCTTGAATATGTATTACTGTGTGTAGTATAATAGTATATAGTATTGTGTACAGTAGTTTATAGTTGGATTTTCAAAGTGGATTCATTGGATACTGATTTATAGGGTAGTAACTGACTGTTTTCAGATTCTGTGGTAGTTTTGCAGCATGCTGAAAAACTGCAAACAGATGAAAAATATAAATAATGGTTGATACCATTTTTAAGCTGATATGAATGAACAATGTTAACATACTTCAAGTCATATACACATACATCAGATTGTTCAGACTTTAAAAGCTTTCAAGTACTCATACTACATATGTTATGTTATGTTATGTTATTTCTTATGCTAATCTTTAGTAATTTAACAGACTTCATTATATCTACATTGACATGTGCTATCTATGTGCAAAAACTTACATTTTGAAACTCACTAACTTTTTACATAGAAAACACTTCTTTTATCTGTCTGGCAAATAGAACTTAACCACACATTGGGCACTTGAGTACTCAAGTCAGTTAAATATCATTTAGGAACTAAGATACTAACAAATTAGAATCATATTTTTAATTGAAACTTTAAGATCTTAAGCTCTTTAGCAATTTAATTCATCATTTCATTATTAGAAGTGTCATGTTTTTAAAATTGATCTACCAGCTGGGCATAGGCACCTTTAATCATAGCAGTGAGGAGGCAGAGGTAGGTGGATTTCTATGAGTTTGAGGACATGCTGCTCTATTGCTGAGTCCTGTGAGTATCCCTGATGCTAAATAGAGTCTGCCTGACAGAGATCCGGATTCTTTAGCTGGGGAAATATTAGTCCATCAGCTATATTGCTCCCCTTCTTTGCTAAATTTTCATCTTTAATGAGAATGTCTACATGGCCTAACCAAGCTGGTGGTTGTTGGCCAGGAAAAGAATACAGCCACTTCACCTGAAAAACCTTGCAGGCTCCTATTTCCCTAAGCCCTGGTATACTGCCCTGGGACAGGTGTTAATGCTCCAGGAAGAGATAGCCTTTAATATTAACACACCAAAAAATGAATCCACACCAGAAGAGCTAAATTCAGCCAACATGAGCTGTCATTGACAGTTCATTGTCTCAGATGTTCTTTACAAATGCTCTTTGTAATCACCTCAGGTTTTGCAGGTTTGCAGGCTGCCAGGAGGAATGATGCTAGCTCCATCCTGAATTGCACCTGCATACCAGGAAGGCCCCTGCTGAGATAGCTGACCCTTAAAGTTCTCCTACCCTTCTCCCCTTGATATGTACACTGTTAAATTTTCTTATTAAAAATGGTTCTGCGTTTTTATTTCTAAAATGCAATTGTGCGTGTCATTTCCTAAAGTGTGTAAGTATGCCATGTCTGAGTCCCGTAAAGGAATGAACTACTGTGTTCATTTGCCATAAAAAATGAGCTGTCTTGTTCATTTGCCATAATTTTCCTTTGTGCCCATATTCCCCTCCTGAGTGGAGTCCCACAAACCAATCTGCAGAAAATGCTGGTTCCCTCTGCATTCTATATAAGGTATTCCAGACTTGCCTGGTCTACTTAATGAGTTCTGGGCCTGCCAGAGCTGCATAGTGAGACCTTGTCTCAAACAAAACAAAATTTATTTACTTGTGTATCAAGATTAAAAGTTTGCATGTTTATACTTTTTATAATGAATACATAAGAATTAGGAAGATTGCCAGGCAGAGGTGGCACACACCTTTAATCCCAGTACTCCGGAGGGAGAGGCAGGTATGAGTTTGAGGTCAGCCTGGTCTACAGAGTGAATTCTAGGACAGCCAGAGTTACAACAGTGAAACTCTGTCTCAAAAAAACAAAACAAAACAAAACAGAAGGCAGGAATTGCTGGTAGCCTAAAATTCAGTGTTACACTAGGATATAAAGGAAAGCTATGGTTTGCCTCAGTGTGCTTCACTCATACAGTGTAGGCCTCATCCAGTTCCCTCATCTATCAACTCTTACAGGGTATGTGCTCTGAGCAGATTTCTGTTTTCCATGAGAAATAGAGTTTCAGGGTGATATTGATATTGCCTCATGAGATACTATAATTATTGGCTTCTTTAATTCTTCCAAAGGCAGTCTGCTCTGCCATTTCCTTGATACTTAGCTTCTGTGTGTACTGTTAAACTGTGCTCAACTTTGACTCCATAGTCTTGCATCATACAAACCCTGATGACATAGCGGTCACTCAGTTTCAACCCCTGTGCTAGAGAAGTCATTGTTTCTTTGTTTCTGCTATTTTATCATTGAATCCAATAATATGGTCACCAGGAACATTGAATTGAATGAATCAAAGCAAAAGCAATAACAAAACAACGTGGTAATACAAAGCAGAACAATGGCATATGACCAAGATGCTGGCAGTTGTGTGAAACCGTGGTTACAACCTTCTGTGATAACAATCATCAATTCTTCACTTACCAGACTAGTTTTTTCCTGTATTTAGTAGGTAACATGAAATAAAAATGAGAAATTAAATTATTCCATGGTTAACTTGAGTTAACTTGAGTGACAATTCTGGTATGAAAGAAGGAACTGAATGTTTTTAAAGATAGTCAGATTGGTCACCTGCTAGATTGTATACATAGTTTTGACTCTATAGACTTTTATCTGGAAATTTTCCCTTTGAATCACCAGAAAATGACAATCACTATAGAAATTTCAGATTGTTAAAACTATTTTGGATTCTAACGATTGGTCTTTTTGTAGTGTATTCTAATGCTTTTTTATTTGGAGACCTCAGGAATATGAATCGTATTTTATTTATCATTGAGTTGCATAGTTAAGCTGTGTTTTAGTAACAGTTTAGTTCTATAGTATCTTAGAAGGGTGTGTGAGATGGAATCTGAATGAAATCTGTTTTGCTTTGTTCTTTCCTTTGTTGTCCAATTCATGTACATACAATACTTTTCAATAAAACTTGCATTTTATATTTACAGAAATTCCTCCTGTGTGTTAAGGTTTTATAAAACATTCTTGTACAGCAGGAGCAAATTATTATACTCAAGGGAATTAGAAGTGAAGTGTACTACAGAAAAGTTTTTCATTAAAATACAGTTCATATTGACAAAACAGGGTTCTTAGTGTTTGATGAAATGTAAAGCTTGGAGCCCTTGTATCATTAAATTGCTAGTAGGTTTGGCAAGTGGAGCCAGTATGTGTGTGTGTAACATATTGGGGTGGGGAGAGTACCTCTTGTACCTGTTAGCTTTGTATTGTGGATTAATTTACCTTTAAGTAAACTCATTAAAATACAAGAAAAGGAATGGTATCTTTGACTTCACAGCCAAGCTGTGGTAAGGGGAATTATTAGGAAAGAAAAGCTAGTGTGTCATCAGTTTTGGCCCAATCATTTCTCAATCAGCATTTCAAACATTGGCAAGTGGTAATTCAATAGGAGTGACCCAGTTGTCAGGAAGTTCAATGACAGGTGATGCAGACCCATTCATCACTAAGGGACTCTGCTAAGCTTCTTACTTTTCTTCAGACTGAAGTTCATATTTTCCAAGTCTCTGCTGTGAGAAGCCATGAAGGGCAAGTGTTGTGACACCAAGCGTGAGGCCATTCCCCAGAAAAGAACCTCAAAGCTGAAAGAGCCCTCTCAGCCCTGTTTGTGAATGCTGATATTCTCAATTTAAAATGTAAATCAGATCCATACACTATTGGATAGTGTGGTATTCTGTAGTGTGTATATAGTGTGGTATTCTAACTACTTGAATACACAGAGATGGTAAAAGAGTTGAAGTTTTGTATCCAGTACAGGAAAGATGCAATAGACAATGAAAAGTGTAATTAAACAGTCAAATGGATTCTGATGTGAAGGCAGTTATTTTCAGGTCACTTTCTTCCCAGTTGCTTTTCTCGGCATTCCTTAGTTGAAGTGTCTTTACTGCCTTCAAGATACTTTTCTGTGTCATCTTTTATTCAGTGTGATAGACTTAATACAGATTTGAAAAGACTTGCCTTCTTGAATCTGAAAGTTTATGGGTTTTTCCAAGTTTTGGAAACTATCATTTATTATCTCACTGTGTTTTTTTTCCTGGCTTCATTTCTTTCACCTTGTGCTAGGCCTCTGGAGATAATGTTAGCATCTTTACTATTTGTCCCAGTGTTCTGGAAGTACTGCTCATTTGCTGCAAATGGTCGTTCTGTTACTAAGACTCAGTAATTTCTGTCTCTTTCAAGCTCACTGATTCTAGTTTTTGTACTTTCCATTCTTAAGCTAAGGTCATTCATTATATATACTGTACTATTTAATTGCAGAATTTCTATTTGTTTCTCGTTGGATTATTTGCTCTCCTTTCTTTGATGAAACATTGTTTTATTTCCAATATAATTGTTTAAGTCTTGTATTATGTTAGCTATTTAAGTCTTTGTAAGGTAATTCTAACACCTGAGATTTTGTTACCACCTGATTTTTTATTTTTTATTTTTATTTATTTTTTTAGTTTGATATGACCTGCTTCTGGATGTAATGAAAGCTTTTTTTTTTTTTTTTCCTGGAAACATGGACATATTGTTTCTTCTCTTACTAAATTCTGGATTTACCTAAAGTCTTGGTTTTTGTTTGTTTGTTTTAGGGCAGAAGAGATTTTATTTCATCTTATGTTTCTAGGTCACAGTCTGTCATTGAAAAGTCAGGGCAGGAATTTAAGCCAGAAAGAAACTTGATGTAGAAGACATGAGGGAACAGTGCTTGCTGGCTTGCTTTTCACAATGTGCTTAGCTAGACTTCCTTATACAGTCTGAGGATGGTGCCAATCATATCGGGTTGGTCCTCTGTATCTACTGATAACCAAGAACCCCCCCACACACACTTGCCTACAAACGAATCTGATTGAGACAATTTCTCTATCAAGACTTTCCTCATCGGTGACTCTAGGTTGTGTTGCATTGATAATTGCTAAGTAAGACTCTGTATTTCCTTAATGGTCTCTAATCTGTGTCAGTCCCTCTGCCTTTCTTTATATTTAATGACCATGCACTTTGAAAAGGCCTGTCTATGAAGTTTGGTATGGACCAGCTTCCGCTAGCACTGTTTTTGGAGTAAGAGTATGGGAGAAGTCCGAGCTCTCCTTCAGGCTTGTATCCACCTGGGTGTGGAGAGGGCTCAGTGGAGTTTGTTCCACCTGAACCATCAAGACAGTCCCCATCCTCACCAGCCCTTCTGTGATAACACACAGGGTCTAGTTGGGAGGAAAGTTCTAGGTCTATACTGTACCTTCTTTGAAACTGCTGATTTAGCTCAGCCGAGGAAACCATGGAAATTCTCTAGTAGGTCTTTCCTGGAAGAACTGGAGTGTTGTTTCACCGTGGGGTTGGCTAAAGTGAAGCAATTACTATCTACATGTTTCCGCTCTCACTATGCTTTCACCTTCCTGCTCCTTTGTTCAGGGAGCACATTTTTCTTGGAGGTGCTCTTTGGCATTTCCACATTATTGTTTCTCATGTATCTGGATAGTCTGGTATGAATCAATCGAAAAGATAACTTGGGCAACTTAGACTGTACTGTACCTTAGATTCAAGGTTCCCTAGCAACTCTGCCTTTCTTTCTGCCTCCCAGAGTCCAATAATTGTTTTCTGGATAATACTTGGTGCTTTGCTTTTTACTTAGCAAGGAGAAAGAGAAAAGTACATCTGTATCATTGTCCTAAATGCTGTATTATACAAAACTAAAACTTGCAGCTGAAAATCTAGTAGAGGTTCTGAATAACAACTTCATTTCTTAAATTGTTTAATTTTCTAAACTATAAAGTCCTGTGCAACAATCATAGGTATTTTTTCAAACTTCTTTAAATAAGAAAATTTCTTAAACTAAGAAAACAGTTGAGCTATTATTTAATTAAACACAATTGACAAATACTAAGCTTTCATGCACAAATCTCCTAAGACTGAAAGTTTATTTATAACCAGAGTAAAATATTTTTCTCATTGCCTATGTACATTTGAGTATTTTAGAAAATATGCTTTATTTTGTTTTGCTTACTGATACTTATTCTAAAATACTTCATTGTTTTTTAAGCATTCCAAGCATCTGAATTGGATTTTTAAAACATGCATATAAGTAGCATACAGACTGAGCAAATTATATTTATACATTTAGGAATATATATGCATATATTATATACATATATTAATAAGAAAATAGTTTATGAATTTGAAAGAGAGTAAGGAGGAGTTTTTGGGAGGGTTTAGAGGGAGGAAAGAGATAGGAATTCAGCTGAGGGAGTTGTGGGCGCACACACACACACACACACACAGACAAGGTAGGGGGAGACAGAGACACAGAGAGACACAGAGAATATGAATGAATGAAGAACTGTCCAGCAATCTGACTCAGCAAAATCTGGAGATGTAAGAGGAGCCATGAGGCTTCCAAGTGTCTATACTCAATATAGTTTGGTCCAGCCAAATTTAGAATCTGTCAGAAGGAGACTTGGTCTTGGGAAAGGAGCTCAAAATAACCAAATGTGTGTACCAGTGCTGTCCACTCTTCACAATATTTTAGGGTCTGATTAATTTCATCTGGCAATGAGTTAGGGCCATAGGTCTGTGTGAAAAAATTTTGGGTGGATTTGTAAAAGCATAAACCTGGTGAGAGAAAGGGACTGGAGAAGAAATCGAAAGTAGCCAGGATTTCTCATGGGCATGCCCAACTGTGGGAGTTAAATCTCTTTCCAGAACAGTTTCACTCCTAACATTTCATTCATCTGAACTCTAAATGATCTGAGTCTCACAGGCTCTTGGGACCAAACTACAGATGGGCTGGACTGGAGGACACAAATTCATGCCCAGAATCAATTTGGCACATCAAAAGGATGGGGTAAAGAAAATTCTCTTGGCTAGTTCCTTTGTGTTCTCCCTCTTTCTGTGCCTCTGTCCCCACACTAGTATTTTTCTGTATGCTAGAGCCATACCACAAATTGGAATTTTATTAATATAGGAAGAAAGTTCTCTTGAGAACAAGAAATGGTAATGTTCTCTTCATGATTATTTGGGTACCTATAGAAGCTTAGGGAATGTAATACCAGCTTTATCAAAAACTTATTAGTTAACGTCCATATATGAGAAAACATGCAACATTTTTCTTCTGGGGTCTCAGGTACCTCACTGAGGATGAATTTTTTTCTAGCTCTATCCATTTACCTACAAATTTCATAATTTCAGTTTTTTTAATAACTGATTACTTTCAGCTAAGTAGCAGAATACAAAATTAAAACACAGTAATCAGTAGTCTTACTAAATACAGATGAGAGACATACTTGGAAAGAAATCAGTACCTTTCACAGTAGCCTAGTAAAATACAATAAAATATCTTGAGATGACTCTAAACAAGCAAGTGTTGGACTTCTATAATAAAAACATTAAGACATTAAATAAAAATTTTAAGAAGAATCTAGAAGATGGAAGGATTGCCCATGTTTATTGATCGATAGGATTAATATTGTGAGAATGGCCATCCTGCCAAAGTCAGACTTCAGATTTAATGCTATTCCCATCAAAATTCTAACAAAAAATTTCATAGAAATTTAAAAACAATCTTCAACTTTATATGAAAAAACAAAACCCAGGAGTCCCAAATAATAAAAGAACAGTTAGAGATATCACCATCCAAGATTTTAAGTTGTATCATGGAGCTAAAGCATTAAAAACAACATAGTATTGACATGAAAACACACACATTGATCAATGAGTCACATTTAAGATCCAGTCATAATTCAACACACCTGTGGACAAAGGATTTTGTCCTTTTTGACAAAGAATTATGCACTGGAGAAAAGACAGAATCTTGAACAGATAGTGGTCAAATTGTATGGCTATTTGTAAAAGAGTGAAAATAAATCCATATTTATTGTCCTGCATCAAATTCCAGCTAGATACGAGACCTCAGCATAAGATCAGGTACCCTGAATCTGATATCTGACAAAATGGGCACAGGAAATGACTTTCTGAACATAACACCAATATCAAAGACAATAAATAGAACCTTGTGAAGCTGAACGCTTCTATATGGTAAAGGACACTGTCATTTGTACAAAGCATCAGCCTACAGAGTGGGAAAGATCTTTACCAATTATTTGTCTGACAGAGGGTTAGTATCTAGAATAAATAAAGAACTGAAAAACTGAACATCAAGGGGAAAAAAAAAAAAACAATTGAAAAATGGGACGTAGAACCAAGCAGAAAGCTCTCAAAAGATGTAACACATAAAGCTGAGAAACACATAAAGAATATTCTACATCCTTAGTCATCAGAGAAATGAAAATTAAAATTACTTTGAGATTTCGTCTTATACCGGTTTGAATGGCCAAGGTCAATCCTATAAATGACAGCACATTTATAGGAGTGGAAAAGAACTCGTTGCTTGTAGAAGTGCAAACTGGTACAGCCACTATGTAAATCAACGTGGAGGTTTCTTAGAAGGCTGAAAATGGATCTACCTCAGATCCAGCTATCTCATTCCTAGACATATACCCAGTGGACTCTATTTCTTACTACAGTGACAATTGTTCATTGCTGCTCTATTCATAAAAGCTCAATATTTTGGTGTTTAATCCTGTTAGCTTGATTGGCTTGAGACAGGCATAGGAAATTTGTAAAGTCTACCTCTGGATATGTCTATTAGGTTTTTTCAAATAGATTAACTAGGTAGGGAGGCTTCTGAATGTGGTTGGCAGTATGCTAGGGGTGAAAGTTGTTGGTGGTGGTATTAAAGAACTGGATAAAAATAAAATGAAAAAGAGAGATGTAGACATCACAGGCATATTCAAGATTGAGATTCATTCATTCATTCTCATTTCCCTCCTCCCCTCTCCTTATCGCTTTCCCTCCTACTCCCTGCACTGCAGAAGTTGTGACTTGTTCTGCTTCACCTGGCCTTCCTGACTATGACACACTGAAAACATCTGATACCAGAAGCAAAATATAAGAAACTGTGTATGTCCTGGCTAGTTATTGTCTTGTATTTTGTCACAGCAAAGGAAAGTCTTACATAGTAAGTTTGGGATATCCTACCTATGCCTTTCACAAATACAGATTCTCCCATTCTAATTATTTAATTCAATTTTGTAGAAAATATAATCTTTCCTGTTTTGGAAAATTAATGTAGGGAAATCAGTTCATGGGTATTAGGAACCCCTATTCTGTACCTTTAATTAAACATAAGTAAGTATTAACACAATTCTTTTGACAGTGACTAAAATGTAAAATATATGCTTTAAAGAATAAACATTAATAACTGTAGGGGGATATTTCTTTTACAAAACTAAATAAGCAAAGGGTCAAGTGTTATATTGATCTAGAGAAAGAAGAATTTTGTGGTAAGGCAAAAATAGCTCTTTTTATGTCATAAAACTTATTAGAGTTAAAAAGTTCTGTGTGCAGGTGTGAGTGTCTTGCTTATTGTATTAAGCAGAGAATGCCTAAAGGTATTAGTTCACTAGAAGTTACCTTTCTACTAATACGTGCTTTCACCAGTGAGGTAAGATTTGTGTATATGTATGTATGTGGTTTGTTTTAAATAAACATTACTCATGATATTGTCAGTTCTTGTGCAGAAGTGGCTAAGGGACCAAAAGACTCATGGGATGTTGAAATACAGTTTCATGTTTATCTGACTTGACAACTTCTTTATCTAACCTTACAGTCTTGGATCTCACCTTTTGCAAATATTCTTTAATCAAAACAAAACCAAAACAAAGCCAAAATAAAAGAGAATTGAACTCTCAATAGGTAGAATATTTAGCCAAATGTTTTCAAGGGATTCCTGATTGTATGGGATGCTAGGTGAAGCAATTTCTAAGTTCATATCTAATTATGATTATATATATGTATAACTAAGTCAACACAACATGCAAACAGAAATTATGAAGATTAATACTGGAAATTCCCTGAAGTTGAGGTTTAGACTATTCTAGAAATATAGGATTGTGCCATATTTCTAAAATATGCACTTTAAAAGAAAGAATTTTAGGAACATCATGTGTAAAGAATAAAAATAAAGTTCTCCTGGTTACTGTAGTTCCAGTTCAATTCAATTTGCTTAATTAAATAAAAGGAAAAACAGTTTCATGGTATGTATGAGTTATAGGAATCAAGTACAGAACACTTTTCTAATCCATATTTCAGTTTAGCATGGATCTATGTAATCTTCATTTGAATGGTATATACAAGAAAACAGTGAGTCTTTTGAGTTCTTTTGCCTACTGCACACTGAATCCTCTTAGGAATGGTGGAAAGGTTAAATTCAGAGAAAGGCACATAATCTGAGGAGGAGCATGGAGCTGTAGCCATTCAGATCCACTGAGAGCAGGATTTGGGCCAGTAGTACTAGTGTGTTTTAATGTACTCTCATTTCAAGGTGATTGCCAGTCATCATGTGATCATGAGAAGATAGACTTTAATTTCAGTGTGCATTAGCATCATCAGAAACAGTATTTTTTTCATGTGGTGTGCCAGGTGTTGCATAAAATTTGTTAAGCCAGCATTCTACTTACTCTCTATATACTTACAATGTTAAACGTGACACTGCCTTTTTTATATACAAACAAGTCTGAAAGGCAGCAATTAGTGACAGCAGCTAAAGTCTCTTATGTATCTCACCTGTTTATACAAAGCTCCTAAGAAAACAGACCTTTCCTCCAAAGGCAATAGATCTTGTGAGGCAGAAATGTTTCCAGTAGTTTCCCCTAACAAAATTAGGGCTGTATTTTTATTGAAGAATCATAAGATACAGCTTGAAACATTTGATCACAGCAAAGTGCCCTGACCAAAGACCATTTGCTTGGATTTCATATGGAAAGGCTTGGAGAAGATCATGATACAAGACAAAGGGAAAATTAATTTAGCATGTAATGTGGAAAGGAAAAGAGACATTGATTCAGGTCTCCATTGCATTATCAATAGAAGGGGTGAGTCAGCATTTCCCTGCCAAATGCATGCATTTCCCCCATACCTAACCCTAAGTTCTAACATAGACGCTGTATGACACTGTCTATCTTGATAACCTTTGTCTCTGTTGTACCTATTGTTCACTGACTTTGTGAAGAATAATTATCTTCCTTTTTTTCTTATTACTACTGTTGCATCTTTACAATGTACTGCCTAGACAACAAGGTCATTTATTTTATAGAATACTTTGTGATAAGATACTGCCATTAATTTGTTCCATGCCTCCATTGCCTACTTTTATTTTATTGCTGACTCAGACAGATGTATAAAAGAAGCTTTTCAATGTCACGTACTTACACAACCATTGTCAATTGATATGTGTGATTCTAAATTTCTTAAACATGGAGTCTGTCCTTAATTCCTCTGAATTCCTTATAGCTTGAGCACATTTCTCCTTTTGTTTTTTTTTAAATAAATATTAATAGTGGTTATACATTTCTAGGAATACTGGAAAAGGAAATCTGTGTGGTATCGGGCACCATGGCTCAGCATTGTTTAGGACTTGACCTTTTCTCCCTAAGTACAGCAGTTTGTAGTTTGCACATATTATCTGTTACCTAAAGTGTATTTTCATTCTAGTGAATAAGTGAAATGATTAGAAACTCAGGGTTGTATTTTGACTACTTAATCCAAAAGTACATTTTAGAATAGTTGTAAAAGATATGTTTAATGGTTATTGAATATGGGTATAGTCATTGTCTCTCTATTTGCCATATTCATATTGTTATATTATACTACATGTAGACAATAAGCCTTATCACTTTGAAAGTTGACATGGAAATATTGCATATAGATTATAATTATCAGGTAGCCTTTTGAAAATCAAGCTTATATTGTTATCTGAAATCTGGACCTTTTCGTTGTGAGCCTGACTAATAAAACAACTCGGAACCTGGAACTTGGTCAGTGTAGAATCTCATTGTCAGTTCAGCATGGAGAGGCTGACACAACACCTCTGCAGCCAGGTCTGGCATGTGCTGGCGCTTTCAGAGCTTCACCTGCTGGAGTGCCCCCACATTTCTTGAAAGAGGAAGAAGGAAACTGAAGCACAGAGTGTACAGATGACAGAGCAAGCCTTCAAACAGCCTGGAGAACTTAGAGTTGCCTGAGATGAAACTAGATGAGTCTTAAATTACAAGCTTCATTGTAAACATCCCCAAAGACCAAGTGGATGAAATTGAAGGAAAACATGAGACTTTTGGAAGAGATAGACAGACAAATTTGAAACAAGTGTTTCTGAGACTGGAGTGGCAAGTATGGAATACTTTAAAGCATTTCTGAGGAAGCCAGTTATGTCAGAATCAGAGTTTTCTTGACAGAGGATTTAAATGGAAGATAGGGTATTTGTAAAAGCAGGCACTAGAAACAGAAGGAAGTGGTACTCAGCACCATATTGAGAATATTCAGCACCCTAGTTATTGCAATAGTTATACATGGGTCTGACTCTGGGATTATGCTTTATTTTTCATACTCCCCTCAAAAACATAATGGAGGGAATTTTGAGTAGAGTTTGTAAAAAAGAAAAAAAAAAAGAGCATCAAACCAAGGCAGATGCACAGGGTATGCAAAAACAGAGTCAGTTAATCAGAGATGGTGATGACGTGAAAACCTTTCTCATGTGGGTGTACACTGCAGTAGCTGAACCTATCAGCTAATAAGGGAGCAGAAGTCAAATGCTTCTATGGTTGAAGAAGATCAGAGGTCCATTAAGAATCTGTAGAAGGGCAAGGGCTGATTGGTGAGGAGAAATATTTTTGAAACATCTTGTGTAGCAAATGATTGACTAGTGAAATTCCAAGTAAATACATTAGCAGATGAAACATAGCACATGAAGCAGAATGGGGACAAACCTTTGTGTGTGAATTTAGGAACAGGTGATTTAGAATCTGAAGTGAGGCCTTAATTTTACTTACATTGCAGCCAATAGAACAGCATGAGATGTACTTACCAGTTCACATTTTGAAATATATAAAAATATGTGTACTAGGCAAAGAATTAATACAAGATTGATTTTTCATTTAGAAATTATATAGATACTATGAATGCATGAATTTATTTGCATAGATCAATTTTAAAGGTTTTTTTTTCCTTCAAGAAATTTATTATTCTCCATATCGTTTCATTTGGCCAGCAATAAGTCCAACTCAGGATGCTGCTGTGGAATGTTTTAAACTGCAGTGTGCACTAGACTCTGTTTGTTTGCACCAAATGATTTGACTGAGCTTTGATGCACCATCACTCTCTGCAGTTTGTGTACTTCAGCAGTGAGCAATGTAAACTCATTTTCTGAACACTTTGATTACTCGAACATCCCAGGGCCTGTGGCATGTGACAGAGAAGAGCACTCTCCACTAATCAGATAGATATGCTTCAAGCGTATTTACACAAAATAATGAAAACAGCTGTTAGATACCTTTAAACTTGAGTGTGTTTTGTTATTAATCTACTAGCCTGTACACATGACGCTGTAATTCTTCACTCACTCAAGTTGCCTTTAATGACACAGTAATAAAACTGAGCGGGATGAAAGTAATGGAATTGTAGAATGTAATGCCTCAATTGTTCTACAGTGTCTTCCTTTTTTGCCAAAATAAACCACAATTAGGTCCATATGGTGTTTTGAAGTTTTCAAGCAATGACCCTAATAAAAAGTAATGAATTTCTGACAAAAGAAAGCATGCCTCTCTTTTAAGCAGATATCTTCACTATTGATCTAGATATGATTATGGACTGACATACTGACAGAAGAAAGGCCCAATGTGCTTGGCACAAGTAGTTTATTTGTTGCTTGTTTTACTTTTAAGAAATTTAGATTTTTAAAGTAAAAATACCATAAGCCATTTGTCAGGACTCCTTTGCATTAAGGTCTATTATTTAAAGCAAATAATAGATATTCTTCAAGAATGGAATATGTTAGACATCTATAATAGTCATGTAGAAAGAGCGGTAAGAATTTGTTCTGGGGAGGTTGCAATGAGATGGCTTATCCAGAAAAGGCACTTGCTGCCAAGCCTGACCAAACCTGAGTTCAATCCCTGGGACGCATGGCAGAAGAAGAAAGCCAGCTGCCACAAGTTATCTTCTAATCTCCAAACACTAGTGCCATGACACCTTCCCCAATTAAATAAACACTCATTTAAGAAAATGTACTAAAAATAGATTTTGCTTTGCTCTTGTATACATTCTGCTTTTGTGTTTCTGGTTCTATTTTATGAAGATTTTATATATTTCAGACTGCCTCTAGGGAGAGTGCTATTTTATTCTACGAATGCCTGCCTTATCTGCAAGCAGTAAAACTTCGAGAACTTGAAGACTGATTTTAAAACATGTACTAGTGTAGCCAACAACTTTAAAATCACCTTTAAAATAAGGCATTTTAGAAATCTGAGTCTTATGTCTAGATTGAACACGTTTAATAAGTTATAAATAGAAAGTAAGTTAGGAATCCACAAAATCGAGTACTTTATTTTTGTTGTAATTACTCTATTTGTAGATGTGGAAAGGAAAGGAATTAAAAGGTGGAGAGGCAAGGAAGAAGACTTTTCAACCAGAATGTCTGCATTTAGTACTGTGCTCAGTACTATACCAGGATTTTCTCTCATAATGTTCTTTTTTGAGTTTGAATGTCTTTATCCCAAAGGTGGGGTATTGTGTTTATTATTATTATTTACAATTATCATTATTTTATAATGTGTGTTATACCTCGACAACAGATAGTAAGCACTATATATATAAATATACATATATATATGTAGACATACATACGTGCATATATACATACATTTTTTTTCTCTGCTTGTCTTTTGACTTTGAGACAGACTTTTGTATCACTGGGTAGGTAGCCTAGAACCCACTGTGTAGCCTAGGATGCCTGGAACTCTTGGATACTTTTCGGTTGTCTGCCAACAGGCATGGGCCACCATACATGGCTTACAATTTAATATTATTGAGTCCATCCTTCTAAAGTTCCTCATTAGAATGATAGAGTGTGTATATATATAGGGTACCAAGAGTATAGAAACTGTATTTTTTACTTTTTCTGTATCAAGCTTCAAATTTGAAGTAATGTACATTGCTGTCATTTGGTAGTAGCTGTTAAGTTGGGAGGAAAATAAATCTTGATGGAATAATAAAAAGATGAACTCTAGAGTTCTAGTTATATATTTTGATGAGATGATCTATGGGTGAGAATGATCAACTATATTTGAATAGTCATAACTAATATTAGGGAAATGTAAACAAAATTTTGCTATAGTACTGGGGTTTAATACTGGGGCCTTATGCATATTTAGACAGTCACTCTACCACTGAAATATATCCCTGGCATTTGCTTTTTGAGGCCAAATCTTCCTTTGTTGCTCAAGCTTGTCTCAAGCTCACTGTTAAGCTGCCTGGAATCTAACTCAGGATCCTCTTGCCTCAGTATTCCAGTTGCTAGAATTATATATAGCAAGAATATAGAAGTATACCTAGAATTTTCACACCATACCCAGCTTTGCTATCAATATTTTAACCAGCGTTCTGTGACTTGCAGTAGAAAAATGATTTTATAATGTAGAAAGAGAGTATAAGTCTATATCTTACATCAGTGTCTTCAGTCTTGCTTGTCTGTCAGTCACAAAACAGTCTGGATGAAATTAGATTCCTTGAGTGGTATAGTGTTAAGACTGTAACATTAGTGGTAGGACAAGTGTTAGAGCTTGCATCTATGGCTCTCCATAAGGCCCATACACAATACTCTAAACATTTTAAAGAGCTTTCATGACCATCCTTGTGATTGTATGTTGGTAGTTCTCCTTTAGGATTCACTCAGCTGCATTGCATAATTCTCATTTAATCTTTACAGCCCCCCCCCAACATTTCTTCATTTTTACAATTGAGAAAATTGAAGCTCTGTCTGGTTAAACATTGCTGCATAGCAAACTATCCCAGTTACTCATGGGAGTCTGGGAGTCAAGCGTTGAAGTGGGCTGTATTTGTGACTCTTTTATCTATGGAATTAATTTAGTAGTCCCCACATGCTGATTCATTAAGTCTATAGAGTCCAGGAGGCTCTTCTCCCATACTTAGTCCCACAGCAGGAATGGATAAAGTCTATGCTCAGCTGATATTATTGGCCTAGATGGATCTTTTACATCATTTTCAAAACTAAGATAGGTTTCTTTGTGTTTTTAAGGTTTTTTGGTTTTTTTTTTTAATGTGTATGGGTGTTTTGCCTTCATGTATGTCTGCACAATGTGCAAACGAGGCCTGCGAAGGTCAGAAGAAGGCATCAGATCCTCTGGAGCTTGAGTTACAGATGGTTGTTAGATTATGTGTATATGCTGGGATTGGAAACCAAGTCCTCTGCAAGAACAACTGTTCCATAACTGCTGATCCATCTTCAGCCTCTAAGATAGGTTTCTTTCATGGCAGCACAAAACTCCAGAAGAAGCATTTCTGTGTCGCCATTTGTGACCAAGTCAATAGGAAGTTGGCTTAGGATCCATTTATAGACTATCTTTCTCAGTGGGTCTGTGGAATTGGCATTGCTATTCTTGTCATTTGATCAGGATGATAGCATTCTGTTTGCAAATCCAAACCTAAGACCATATTACATATTTCTTTCTACTTAGTGCCTATTCTATATAGTAACTACAAGCCTCAATAGAAGGGAAGGGTAAGTATTCTGCACCCCCTTTGCAGGTAGGTACATACTTAAAGACACCACAGAAACAAAAGCAGGCATTACTACTTGTAGTTTAAGGAGTATTGCCTGTGTGTGTGTGAATTTCTTTTCAAATTGGCAATCTTTCAGGTATGAGGATTGTCATAGATTTAAATGTTTTGTAGCTAATAGCTGGTGTTGAAATGTACCGCTAATGATTAAGAGCCAGAATTCCTGAGCTCATCTATGCCCCCTCCCTTTTGTGGTATCATAACCAAATCAGTTCAACTGTGCCTTAACTTCTTCATCTTTAGTAATAGCATTTAGTAAAATGGCTTCATTTTATTAAATGAATTAAATAAAGGAACTGGCACAATTTTTTGTAATTGCTGTAATTTTTGTTGCCGTTTGTTTTGTTTCTGTTTATTTGAAACAGAGTCTTGTCTATAGCCCTAGCTGGCTTTATACATGCTTTGTAGCCCAAGACTGGCATCAAACTCATGACAGTCCTCCTCCCTCTGCTTTCCAATTAGAGTACAGGTATATGCCATCACAACTTGCTCTTACGTTTTTTTACTTATTGGATACATTTAGCCTTTTCTACCATACCATAACCATGAAAATATCAGAAACAGGAGGATTGTAGTCATATAGTGAGGAGTTTCCCCATCTTTATTGAACAAAAACATGTCTACAACCATGTGGTCTGTATAATAGTTCTGGAGGGCAGAGGTTTCTTTCTTTGTTCAGTGGTAGTGCTTGTGTCCCAGTTAGTTACCACCTGCGATTACCATTTGGTCATCAATTACTCTCTGTGTAATTACCATCTTTGAGTACCATCAGGCTGTCAGTCATCAATTACTGTGCTTGATCTTATTACTTTGATATTTGCATTGATTTAATATTTCAAAAATATATCTACAATACCAACTTCCCTTATGTGTTTGTTGACCAGCACACATACTTTTTGGTAAGATATTCTATAAAGTATCTGATAACAGCATTTCTAATTTAGAAGTCATTCTTGATTAGCCAGAAACTATTTTAACAATATACACCCATACAGGGTTGTGACAGGCTTTCTCTGCACCCTTGAGTTCCCACTCATGGGGAATACTGCCAATGTTAGGATATCAAGTTATTTGGAGAGGATATAGGTATGTGTGGCAGATTCCTCAAAGTATCTTTCCTTTCTTTGACCTTGCTGTTCTCCCTATCTCTCCACTCCACTATGCCCTTCATTTTCTTCCTCTTCCCTCTTCCATCTTTCCTCTTGCATTGTTATGTGGAGAGGGTGATAGAGATGAAGCTCCCTTGTTACTTCTGGAAACTTATGAACTGTTAGGTCTTTCCTGATGTTGTCTGCAGCACTCCCATGTAATTCTCTAATCCCCTATAGACTGCTCTCTTTTCTAAATCACAAAGTTAAACTGAAATCCAAAGTTCAAAACATGGCACCTTACCACACATATATATCTCCAGATTTTGTTCTTTAATGACCAAATATTATGGATTGAAAGGAAAACAAACAAAAAAACAAAGCTTAGTGGAGTTAAGTAGATGTTTCAGTGGTTATGAGTGTTTGTAGCAAGAGGATCTGAGTTCTGATCCCTAATACCTGTGTAGAAGCTAGGCATGACCACTTGCAGCTATAGTCCCAGCACAAAAGGGCAGACACAGAAGGATCTGGGAGCATGGTGGCCAACCAGTCGAACTAAACAGTGAGCTTCAGGTTCAGTAGGAGACTTTGTTGCAGAAAATAGTTGAATGTAGTAGAAAAAGACAACTGACATCCTCAACTAGCCTCTTTATGCTCACACACCAACACATGAACCCATGCACACACATACACACATGCACATGCACACTCTTAAAAACATTAGAAAGAAACACTATAGGATTTCATTTCCCTTGGCTTTCTCTTTTCTTACCTTGATTCTCCAGGCACTCTCTCTAGACTAGAAAACCTCAAAATCTCATTTTATCTAATTCTACCTGAGGGAGGAGGAAAAGGAAGGACTGAAACTCACAAATATTCTCCTCTCTAAGTTTTACAAAACCCTTATTTACATTAGAAAAAAAAGGATAAACTTGCCAAACATAAATGGCAGAAGTAAACTCTGAACGATTTTTCATAAAGGTATTTTTGCCTAAAAGAAGCAAAGTATTTTTATTTCAGTAACGAATGCAAAATTTGTCAATGATAGGTAATCCTTTTTTGATATAAAGATGTAAAACTAGAAGAAAATTGTTCATTTGTGGGACACAAATATTTTTAGTGGTTACAGAAGATTAATTTTGAAAAGGAGGTGATGTTATATAGTGTTTGATCCAACATTTTTCCTTCATGATTCCCAATGGAAGCTTCAGTGCCAGAATTTCACACATATATATTCAGATATACATTTTTTAATGAAGTGCTTTCTTTAATAAAATCACCAAATCACTTTACTCAGATTAATTATTGATGATGTGCAAAGAAAAGGAGATTTTACTCAGTCTACAGGGTTGAAAATATGAAATAAATGCATTATTTTTAAATTCCTTCAAAGTTGGTGAATATCTTTATTCACTGAGGTAGATTTCATCTGTAGAACCACGAGTGATTATACTTTGAAGCCTGGCAATGCTGGTGGGTTACACGTGTGAACTGGCTAACGTGAAGATGCTGCTTTAAGATGGTTACCAGGCTCTATGTTTTTGAGGCCCCAGTTAGTGAACATCCATGTCGCTAGTCTGAGGCACTTCTTGTTAGGTTTTCAGAGGGCAGAATTAATTAATCTATTCAGAGTTGTGCTTTACAAAGTCTTAATTTAAAATTGTATTTGACCTCACTCGTGGACCCACCCCCTTCTTAAAATATCAAGGATACCATTCTTGCCAGAAATGTTTATTGAACTATATTCTGAAAGCATGTAGTCATTTTGTTTTTCATTTGTTCACTTGAGGGGATTGTTTTATAATTAGAGACTGTTGTTAAACAGGCAAATTATTTTGAAAATATACATTTATTGAGAGGAAATCTGGGAATATAAGCTAGACACAGAGGTTACATCTACAATCGTGTGTTCCCAGTAAGCAGCCGTTTAGTAAATTGGTGTATAAACTAGCATCTGTTGCAGGGATGGAAGAATGACATCATAAAGAATGTATGGAAATTTTTAATTGAAAAAGAATGATGCACAATTGTAACATGACTTTAAGTCTGAATTGATTTTACCAACAGAATAAAAGCGGAATTCTTTAAAAACATTCCAATAATGTAAAGTATTTAAAATGTAATGTCCTGTTAATGTACCTAAAAATTAAACTCTAGGTCATCCAACAAGAGTACTGCTTACAGTAATGTAGCCTATGTAATATGCAATTATCTTGACAATAGTTTTATTTTTCAACAATTTTGTCATAAAACAGCAGTGAGATACAATGAATTTGATTCATTTTTTGTGTGTGAATCATTTAATAGGCCATTACATTCACTATATTAGACTCCATTCTCCTTTCAGAGCTTTTCATTATAAGGCTGTCTTTAATGGAAAGAAGTTTAACCTTCCCTCCCAGATAGATTGAACCCCATAACAGTGTAAACATTCTCATTATAAAATAAAATCCCCTTCCCCAAGGGCAGTGCTATAATTATGTTGCAGAGGATCGTAGGAATGTTTCTACCTAGAAATGCTGTCTCATTCTTGCTCTCAAGTTTTAATCGTTTTCAAACAATCAATAACATCTTAAATTATAGTTTAACAAAATGCATATGATCTAGTTTAAAATTTTTTGAAGTTATTTTAATCAACTTCAAGAAGTCATCAGTAAAATTACTGTTGATTTATAAATAGGATAATTAGAGGCTTTCCTCCTAAGTACTGTTCATTGGCATTGTGGCTGTTTTTATTGCCTAGTCAAACCTCTTCATTCAATTTTAAAATTGCCTTTTGAATGAACTCCACTATGAGGTTGCCAAATAGTGTCACTGTTAATACTTTACCTCCTCTATTTCGTTGTCCAGTCTGCAAATGCACAATAAATTGTTTGATAAGTGGGTCAATGAGGTTGTACTAGTTTTTAAGTGAATTATAACCAAACCATTCGGAATATATCACATGCTTAGTATTATGGTAGAGCTTTGTTTAAGAGGCAGCAGTATGATCCTTGGTTCATTTTGCAAGGTTTCGTTAAGAATATATCCTGTACCAATCATCATGTCGTGGTTCTTCAACAAATTGTCAATCTATATCAAGAGAAAAAACAAAATGCCACCTTAGAATGTATGAAGTTCACCTCTTGCAAATGGTTTATTCAAAACTACAAACATGCCAGATTCCTGGTAAGGGAAAGAGACAGCCTGCTTTCTGCAGCAATATGATAAAAAAAAAAAATCAGGTGATTATTTCAGGATAATAAGTATATAAAGATAATAGAGGAAATAGTCCTTGGAAGACCTAAGGACCATATGTTGTTAATATGAAAATGTTCAGTTACACAGCGTTATCTGTTCCATGGATAGCAGTTACATTTCTGTAGATGTGTGAACTCAGTGGATATAGGTTGTGTTTCATAAGAAGCAGCTTTTTCTTCCCTCTGACTTTCAGAAACATAACCATAGCTTCCTTGCAGGGTTGCTAAAATGCACGTTTTTCTGTGTATGCAGAATTGGTGAGTACATTCTGAGAAATTTAAAAAGCAAAAGTAGGAAACTTGGTGCTTGCTGCATCTAAAGCAAGTCTGTTTGTGTGTCTATCCTTTTGTAACAGAAGGAATGTTTCTTATGTTTCTGTCTTCAGAGAGTTGGCACACATTTCATCTCAGCAGCTGCTTTCTCTTAAAGTGCAGTAGAGTGTAGGACTGTAGTGACACCAGCATTAATACTTCACATTCTGCTATCATATGCTGTCACTGGGAAATATGGATCTAGGTTACATGTGTTTGCAGACTTTGTGCTGTTGAATTATGAAAGCTGACTCTGTTAGTGGATTGTGTTGTATTCGGAGACTGTGAACTGAACAATAAATGAGTACACTCATCTGCTCAGAGTGCTATAGCACGCTCTCCTTTCAGGCCTAATTGAGCCAGAGCTTTAAAATTTAGAATCGCCAAATTCTCCTGAAATGCTCTGTATAATGAATATCTAAATTATATTGTCAATGACATTTTAACACACTATCTTTGACTTTTTAATTTTTCTGGTGTCTCTTTCTACCATTGCATAAATCCTTACAGTTTGGATATATAACACAATAAAGCATGTTGTAAATGATAAAAAGAAATTTTGTCCATCCAGGATAAAAATTTACAAAGAAAATTATAAAATTATTTCCTGTTTTAACAATTAAATAATGTAGATTTTTTAATCTGTATAAAAGGCTTGAAATATAAGCCAGAACACAATCGACTGTTAAGATAATCATCATTCTTTTTGCCTTTGCATCTGAGCTGTGTCAGTATAGGCACATATACAAATCAGTGTTTGTATACATAAGTATATATGTACATACATATGGAATAACTCAGGTTTATTAAAATTTGTGAAAGATGCTGTGATTTATAACACACATTTGTAAGGGGATTGTAGACTAGTAGAATACAAACGGGGAAATACGAGTGATATATGAAAATCTATCCACAGATCTCCACTGAGAGGTAGGTACCAAAAAACTAGATGTCGTAATGCTGCCTATGGACTAACGTGAGGGATGGAAGATGAGAAATTATCGGCTCCCAGGACTTTTGTGTTCTTTATATTTTTACAGTAGATTAAATTTCTGTGTCTTGTGACTTTATTTGGCATTTGTTTAACTCTTGGAGTTAACATTTTACCGTGACTGTGGCTCTGTCATGGTCAGAATATATACTGGTACATTTTTGAGTCTGCAGTATTTCAAGTGAAAAACACTTGGAGAGTCATATTGTATCATATGACCTATCTGTATTGTATTGTATTGTATTATATTATATTATATTATATTATATTATATTATATTATATTATATTATATTATTATATCATAGTACAATTCTAATTAGCACAAAGTACTTTTAATCAGTTTACATAAATGTCCCAAGGTGTAAAAATTTTATAAAACCTTTAGCAGTCTTTGAATCCATTCTGTACATTCTATAATTTTGCTACTTGGGAGAAGATGAACTTTGTATCTTGACAGTGCAGAGTAAAGCAATGATTGTAAAAGTTATTCACTCATTACATTGAAGAAGTATAATTTGCTTTTAATTTTATAAATCTTATTTTTCTCTTAAATTTTCTGAGAACATGTGGTAAAGATAATTATCCTCATTTCCCAAATATGTGAAAAGGTTGCGTTCCTCTTTACTGTTTTGCTGATTAAATGGGCAAACTGGCTGTCTTTAAACAGAGTTCTTAATATTCCCCGAACTGCAGAATATATATTGGTAGCCAGTACTGGTAATTTTCTAACTACCCCGTGCCATCTATTTATGACTGTTCATGTCCTCAGTATCAAGGACTATGGCACTTATTGTCTCTTTTCCTTAAAGAAGTTGATTTCTAAGTTGGCTGTTTTAAACTGCCTTCAGTTTGGGACTGCAATCTCAAGAAAGCTGAACTTGCCCACTTGTGACTAATAGGATAGTTGAAACCGTGTGCCATGGTTTTTTCCAGGATATACTTGCAAGAGAGCTAGGCCACCACAGCCATTCTCCAGTGCTTCCTTCCGTGTTTGTCTCTCATTGAGGCTGAAGTTTAGTTCTGTCTGTTTAAAGAAGAGGTCTTGCTAAAAACAGTATTGTCTAGGGTTGGGATATAAAATGCCATCGTTGGCGGATGCAAAAAACATAAAACATCAACAGTTTTGTCAATAGAATTAAGCATACGAATGAATTGAATGGAAAGTGATAAGAGTACTTTTCTCTTCTAGTCATGGTTCTGTGCAATGTGGAGCCACTAAATACATTTTAGAGTACAGAGTCCTGTCACTACTACTTCGTGAGTTCTGTGATGACTTCATGTTTCCTTTGTGCTCCTCTCTTCTTTATAACAATCGTCTTTTTGAAAAATGAGTCATTAAAGAAAACTTGTGAAAATGCCTTCCATGATCAGAATACATGGAAATATCTGATATTTGTGAGCTTCAAAAGAATTTAAGTATATTTTTGTTATGATGTTAAAGAAGGTGTAATCATTTGGAGGTAGAAGTATACCTTTCAATATCAATATTAATCAGACAAAAAACACTTTTGATGTGTGAAGACACATTAGGTTTTGGCTAGCTCAACAGTTCCTCTTCAACCCTGTCCCCCATATCTCCTGAATTTTCCCAAAGCATGCACATATTCAGACTACATTCAGCATCTTGGCTTATGAGTTAGCGTATTGAAAATTCTATTCCTCTTCAAAGTTTCAGGTAGAACTTTCTGCTTCAATGACTAAGATAGAACAGTGAAAAACCATGTGAAAGCTTTAGCTTGTGATTATCAATCACAATTGTATGCAGAATTTTTTTAACCCTTTGCAACATAATACATGTCAAAAGTATCTGTACATCAAGGAGAAAACCTAGACAGAAGTGATCGCACAGTTTGGCTGTATCAGAGAGGTAAACTTTCCCACTTTATGATGATCCTCATTCCTGACATCTGGCCCTGTGCCCATCGATAGCCTCTGAAACATTTTTGGCTAATATGACTTAAATCCTAGATAATGTTTTAAATGCTTGCCATGGTGAAAAAAACTCCAGGCAGTTGGTTAGAGTTGTAGCGCTGCTACTAACTAGCTATGTGTGGTCAAACGCATCACTTTACCTCTCATGGCCTCAGTGTCTGAATCTGTAAAGTTGTATCGTCAAACTGGATCCTGTCTTAAGTCCTCTACATTTCAAAATTCTGTGATTTTATATTTCTAATTAGAAACCTGGTTAAATCCCAGTTGTGTAAGAGTTGAAAGATGCATGTGTTCCAAAAGTTAATCTTTAATTGTCTTCATCCTGAGAAGTAAAGCTAACACATTTTCAGTTAAGTGATGTTGGCAAGTTCTCCATGTTCTTCAGTCTGCATAACTGGAATGGAAAAAGGCTGGACTGGGGACCTAACAAAGCCAGTCACAGGCTACTGGGCCATTTAGCTTTTGCTTTTTTGTTAATCTTCAAAAAGATTACATAATTCAGTGTATCATTACATAATGCTAATTATTTAATTTAGTGTTTACATTGTCTCTAGGTAAGATTAAAAGTAGAGGACCCCTAATCCCAGCACTTTTCCTAAACTCCTGCAAGCATTTAGCATTCAGTTTTTGTAATGTTTATATTCACGTGTATAAACTTATATTCTGCCTTGGGTCACAGTTACTTCATGTTTGTATGGTTATCCAACCAATCAAGCTCAAGCATTTATTCTTTATTGACATTTGGTGTAATCAAAAGAGAACTTTAAACTAGATAACCAGGAGAAAATTGTTAAGTCTTGGTTCTGCTAATGCCTGCTGCCATATGACTAGGCATAGCAGTCAAGTCCTACAAGGCCCCAGTCTCCTCATTGTTAGAAGAGGTTGTATAGGGCATAGAACCTACAGAAGTCATACGTTTAATAAATGCGTGCTTAATTCTGCAGAACTGGAACATGAAATTATTGTACTAAATTCTGTTCATTTCTGTTAGTTTCTGCGGGAGTATATATATATCAACAGGGCTAGGGTTTGGGAGATATGCTTCAAGGGAAGTTAATATTTAGCAGTCTTATCTGTGCTAACTTTAATTTCTCCTAGCTGAGGTTGGTAGGTTTGGAGTCTTTATTTATAAAAACATTGTTTCATGCTTAGGTTATCAAGGAAAGCCTAGCACCTGAGTTTCTCCTGCCCACTGCTACACTTCAGTCCTTTCCATGGACCCCAAAACTTCTCTGGTTCTTTCTTAGGCAGTTTCAGTTTACAGTTCTTGCCTTCACCGTATGTTCCAGGTATGTTGGGCCACTGTGTGTAAATGGCCATTTAGGCTGTCTATGTTATTAAGTTGCAACTTCCAGTTAACTTAGAGAGAGAAGATAATTCATGCAAGTTGTTTTGTTGGCATTGATGAAGGTTATCCCTCCCAAGATCATACCCTGGGAATCCAGTGTTATGGCTCCCGCTCTGAGTATGGACGGAAGTAGGCAATGTATAGAGTAAGCTTGTAACACTGTGAAACCTAGTATGTCTGCTCTGAGACAGTCCAGTTGATTTTAACCTCCTAGGAGCCAGTAGTTGTGTAGGCCTAATGAAATAATCTGTCTTCAATAGACTTAGGAGTATTGTCTTTATATTTTCCAAACTATAGCAAAAATGTATCCAACCTGACAAATAGTCTTCAAGCTCATCATGTGTATGCTTATTCCTGTTCCTTGGTGTCTGATCTCATGTTGTGGATTACTGAGATCTTAAGGACGGATTTTCTTTCTGGGGAACAGAACAATTCCTGATTAGCTTCTAAACAGCTTTGCTGCTGCCCTGCCTGGGTTAGAACTAATTGAATGACCCTGGAAAAGTCAAGTCACTTCAACTCTCTTCAGTCTCAGTAAATGACAGATAAGTAATTACATCCACTTTGAAAAGAATCTCCAGGTCTGTCTGAGAAGCTGAAAATAATGTAGATGTTTAGTTATGCTGATAAGAAAATAAGATTGTTGTTTTACCAGCTTAGGTTTTATACACACAGAAACTACTTTATTCTGGGACATTCTACAGTGAAACAAAAGGCTTAGAAGAGCAGGTTCCAAGGAAAATATGAAATACAACTGCTCCTCCCGCTTCTGGACGTGAGACTTTTTTTTCCCTCCATATAAAACTATAAACAAAGTAAAAATAAAATCTCATTCTAGATTGTTTGCTCTCTGACCCAGAGGTTTTGGATTCGTGGCATTTCGTGTGAGCAAAGAAATAAACACACTAGTTTTAGAAAATTGTAGATTCAGTAGAATCTCGGAGATGATTTACTCTGGGGTTGGGTCTTGAATGGCAAACAGATGCGAAGGCTTTTTCTGGCTTCTCTTTCCTGAGCTGGCTGTATATCCTTGCCTGCAAGAGAGCTTGATACTATTTTCCCACTCTCCCTTTTTGTGAACTTTTTTGGGATTTAAGAGTAATATATTTCAGAAAAGATGTGTTTGATTAAAAGAAACCACGCCCTGAGGACAATGCCATATTATCCTGTATGATTGGTTCATTTTAATTTTCCAGTACACAAGGAAGGCACAAGGACAGCAAGGACTGATGCTGGCACTGGCCACATTCAACCTCCTGGAAATCTGAAAAGTGCAGGGCCTTTCAAACCCCTAGGTGGCCATTAGGATGAAGGCTTTTTCTGGGAGGAGGTCCAAAATCATCTCAGATGTGTAGGTTTTGGTGATTATTCAAAAGGGCTGCTCTAAGGAATGTGAGACATTCCCAAGGTCAAATCAGTTTATTTAGGCAGGATTATCAGTAAACTACATGAAAAGGAAAGCTAGAAACCATTTCTGTAAACATTACCCTTTTCTGAAGCCATCTGTCCAATCTGAAAGAGGATTGTGGTTGGAAAATATAAACTGTTTAAACTCAACTGGGATTATTTGTAAGTAATTAACCACATGATAATAAAAAAGTTTTTTTTTTTTTCAAAATTGGCACTTTAGTATAATGATTATCAAAAAATTGACACTAGAATTAAATTTATCCTAAATTCCCAAAATTTTCATTCAAGATTTCTGTTTGTGTGTGTGTGTGTGTGTGTGTGTTCTAAAGGTGAAAATAGTGCCAATGTCTTTAATAAACTTCTATAAATGCAACAAATTTTAGGTTCATTTTTGATGCTTTGTTTGTTTTATTAAAAATATTTAGACCTGTCCTTTCATGCCTATTATTAGATTATACTCTATAGCATAAAGGTAAGGTCTTTCTCAAGATTCTGTACTAACAGCCCTCTTTTCTCACATAAAGCCAGCAGGATGTCCCATCATGACCGCCTCTTAATTAGATGATATTTTGATCTGTGTTCCTATTCATTAATGCTTTGTTTTCCAGTGACATGTCAGGATTCTGTTTACTAGCTAATACAATTTTGTGACATATTCCTAGGAGAACTGGACTAGAGGAGTTGTCTCTTTGGCTCAGGGATTCCACTATATTGGTTAACATAGTTTCCCGATTATAATACAATGACATTTTGTAACACTGAAAAAATTAACTTTAGAAAATGAGGAAATCTTAAGAAAAGTCATGTAAAAGATTTCTTTTTTTTAAAGAGTGACTTCAATGTATTGATTATCTAACTTTCAAGCTATTTTCATTGCTCTTAATGAGATGGTCCATTGTCTTAACACAGCTCTCTATGGTGCTGGTACTGCAGTTTTGTGTTTGCTATATTTTTCTAATATTTAATGCAGTGCATGTTATGTTCCTTTTATTTCATTTTATGTTTTATTGTGTTATGTATTTCACTGTCAGATCTAAATTGGGGAAGGGAGTCCTGCTTTGTCCTTGTACTATAATGAAGACAGAGTTTGTTAATATAAATGTAAACTGCTGTCTTAGGTACATCATCACATGAAGACTGTTGCATAATTGAATATGTTGGTACTAGATACATTTAGAAAATTACAGTCCCTAAACACTTACTCTGAGAGAGAGAGAGATGAACATAATGGTTTGTTGTATACAGTTTCATTTAAAAATATTTTAGAGGAATGACTTATTTGTAAGAATATATTCAATGCAAAATAATGACAGTAACAATGGAATAGTTAAAGGAAAAATAGATGCAACCATTACAGTCAGCATTTATTAGTATCTTTGTTCTTGGAAAGTTTAGGTACTTTGAAGATTTTAAAATAAGAATGGTAAAATTAGATTGAATTAATAGTGAGAAAGAAGTTTCTATAAGCATGTTAATGACACATTACCTGAATTAGTAAATATAACTCTAAGTTGTTCTGCTTCTTATTAAAGTATCTGCCTTCACAAAGTGACATAATTTCTAAATTTATGTAGAGTGTCAAAAATGATAGGATGATTGCAACTTCACATCCGGTTTTGTAAGTTAAATGGGGAACTATACATGACTACATCTTCAGTTAAGAGTAGAAAGGATTGTTTTAAATAATGCAACTGCAAGAAGAAAATATGTCCAACAAGAAATGTGTAGAAATTATGATTGGTGCTGCATTGTTGAAATTGTCCATCAATATCTGAATTCTTAGTGCTGAAAATTTTAGAAGTGCAATATTAGTAACCAAAGGTACTGTATCCAAGTCTCCTCTTACAACCACTGTAAAATTTATATAGGCAATTCTGTACTCTTTCAAAAACTGAAAATAATCACATTCACACTAAGACAGTATGATCAGTCTATTATGATGTTTTCTAAATGTTTTTCTGACACAAATTTGTTATATAATAGCCCATAGGTATTTCATCAGAAGTGAAGCTTTGAGACTTATCCTTCCCCATACTTCCTTTCTCTTTTTCTCTTCTTGCCTTTCCTCTTTCCTTTTCTGGGGATTGAACCTAGGACCCTTACATATGCTAAAAGTGCTGTATACCACTGAGCTACATTACAAAGCCAAAGATTATACTGTTTCTTTTCAGAAAATAAACCTGTGTTGTCTTCATCTTTGTAACATATATATTTCAAAACATTATTTGAGTATTGAAATACACTGTTTGGAAGGAAATTTTAGCATGTTTTGAATTAAAAAAAAAAAACTCATAACATTTACCATGCATTTAGAAGTTCCTTCAAAATGTATACATGTGCCTTCTTCAACAGTGCTCTGAGAGTCACTTCCTCAGGAAATTGTCATCAGTCCCTAGGCAGTAAGGGGAGAACAAGCAGAGAATTGATGCTGAGAATGTGTTGTGCATTTCTGCAAGCTGTGTTGACCACTTGGATTTTAGATGCACTCTCTGTATTTAAAACCTGTGAAAAAGAGGGGTTAAAAGGCTGAATATCTTTGTACCTTAATGAGAGAATGATTGCTGTAATAATATCAAAGATAAACCAGTATATTAGAAACAGTAAATGATAAAGGGCGATAATACGCCATTCTTGAGACTTCTTGGCTCTTACCTAACACATCAGAAAGTGATTGTTGAATTTTAAATAGCCATACAAATGGATGACATAGAAATTTAACTTTGCTTTGACCTTATTCTAATTCACAAGATTACTGCAAAATGACTTTGTTGCATCTGAATGTATGCTGGATGCTAAATCACTCCAGAGTATAAAATCTTTGTTTTGGCATAATGTTGATGCATAAACATTTGTACCCCATACTAACCCTATAAACATCACAATCCATCAGTACAATTACAAAAAAGATTGTTTGTTTTCACACTTAAAGCAGACATGAAATAGAGTGTCCTTAACTTAATCACCACCTTGATTTACCACATTTGCATATATTTGCATATTAATTGGACTACAGATTAAAATTGGTTTTGTAATTTTAATTAAGTGTCCACAAAGGTAAATGATTAGAACTGTTTAAAATACATTCTGACATAAATAGCAGTAAAAGCTTTTGTGATGATGTTTTTGTGGAATTACATTCAGAAAGTGGCCTTTTATGATAGTAATTTTAATCTTAAATAGAATTATACAGTCAAACAGAATTGTGGATTCATAATCATTTTTTTTCAAGATCCATTTAATATTTTGCTGATTTGCAGCACTTGGCGAAAATGTTCTGTAGGTTTAGTTGATTGCAAAATTAGGCCTCTAGAGCTGATCAACTGAGAGTTTAAACCCATAGTCTTGAAGTATGTATGTCACTCTGTGTGTCTGTGCAATTGTATGTGCTTATGCATGCCTGTGTGTATTAATGGAATTAACTCTTTTAACCCTTTTAATGATATACCCTTTAAAAACAGAATCACCTTAAGGGACCACCATATTCCCAGTTTAAATTAAGGAACATATAAAATGTTTAAAGGTCTCTTCGGCATATTTTCTTACTCAGAAGAACCATCGTGATGTTAACATAGGCCAAAATGCAGGGATTTAATAACGGGTCATCCTCACTGGTGCCTTCCCTTTGGGGGTGCCACTCATAGAATGAACATGATAATAGTTGGGAAAAATACACTTTTCCCCTTCAAAACCTGGGATATTTAACATGTGGCATGTGTTTTCTGTTATACCAGACAGTAAATTGGTCTTACCAGAAGGTTACTGGATGCCTAGCACCCTCTTTCTTCCAGCTGGCATTTTCCTGTTTGGAACCCTTTAAATGTTGGATGCTGAAGCCCTCCCCACTCCCAGCTGCCACCTACTTCCCTGGCGGTACCCTAGATTTAGCTCCCTAATGCTTCCTTGCACCCAGCTGCTTCTCTGTCTGGCTCCTGGCTATGTAGAATGGAATGAGATAAATAATCTTTTCCCTACAAGTCACCACCCAACAACTCTTTAATTGGATTTTTTTTTTCAAAGCTGTGACATGGCTAAATTTGCCACGAATGACATAACTACCATGTTTTGCTTTGTCTTTTGAGTTTTGAATGCATGTTCACATACCTTATTGTAAAAGTTTATAAAGAACAAATAAATTAAACCTTTTGATTGTTCTAAATCAGGAGAGAGAAAGTGATTTCTTAGAAGCAGAACATCTTATATCAGTTTTTAAAGCCAATATTTAAGGCTAACTTTTTAAATTTTGTGTGTATTTGTGGTATAGATGTTTTACCCTCTTGTGTCTGTGTACCACATGCCTGCCTGATGCCCTCTTTATGGGGAGTCACATCCTCAGGAACTGAAGTCACAAATGGCTGTAAGCTGCCATGTGGATGTGTGAATTCCCATGTGAGTGCTGGGAATTGAACCCAGATCTTCTGTAAGAGCTGCCAGTGCTCTGAGCATCTCTCCAGTTCCTTTAAACCTGATTTTTATCCTAAAGTATAAGAAAGCACAAAGGCTTGAGAACTGTTCAGGCTGGCTTCAGATCTCAGTTTTGTCTCTATGTGTGCCTTTTGTAAGCTATTTTATCTCTTTGAAACCTCATTTTTCTGAGCAGTTAAATGGATAAAAACCAATTATTGTAATTTTTAAATAAAATGGTGGTTATAAAATCACCTAGGCAGACAGGTATCCATAGTGTTCTCTAAAAAAAAAAAAATGGCGAAATTCAATTTTAAAAGTAGAACAGACAAAAATTGCTAAAGAATTGGTCATAGAATAAAAAAGAGAGCTGTCAAAGATGACACTCAACTTATTTTTATCTGAGTAACTTGAAAGACAAGGAAAATTATGACAGATGTTAGATTCAGGGACTGGAGTGTAGCTCAGTGGAAGTTCAGCATGGGACTAACATGCAAGACCCGAGGGGTGATCATTAGCTCTACCAAAAAGGATGGGGAAAGGGTTTGATTCAGACCTGTGGAGTTTGGGATATATTTTATAGAGAGAAAAGGTATTTTGTTGGTACTAAAAATTATTTTTGCAATGAAATCTTAACAAAGTGGCTGGAAAGACTCATGGTTATGAGAATCTTCACTACAGTAAGTAGTGAGTTCAGATTCTACTATTCATTTAAAAAGCCAGGAGTCATCTCACATACCTTTAAACTGGAACTTGCTGACTGCCAGCCTAGTGGTTTGTGGGAGAACATAAGCTGTGTTTAGGAGGAGACCCTGCTTCAAAAGAATAAAATGGAGAGAGATAGAAGACAGATGGTGACTTCTGTATGTACATCCACAGCCGTGTGCATCATGATCATCACATATATAACCACAGGTATGTGCAGCACAGACATGCGCGCACACACATACATTATTTTTTAAAAGATAATTTCTTTTTTAAAAAATCTTAGCTGTGTGTGTGTGTGTGTGCGTATGTGTAATTTTCTTCATGTCTTTAAATTATACTTTCAGAACCAGTTAAATTGACTCACAAGCTCCCAAATACATATGCAGACTAGGGGATACCATTTCAAAGTGCTAAATATTGTCTAAATTTAACATTTGGCTGCTGGCATTAAAGGTTTGTAGAGGAGACACATGTATTGTATTATTATCCATGTTTCTAGTTCTGTTCCCATGTTCATCTCAGTAGCTTAATCAATCTTTATGTGAAGATTTTATTGAGCAGTATGATATCTAATTATAGTACTGTAAGTACAGTAAAAATATATATAAAGGAAGTACCAAACACTTATCCTAGCTTTAGTAGTTTAAAGATGCTGAATGAGAGATAGATAGAAAATTTGATATTTTAGAGGAAAAAACAAAAGCAATTCAAAAGAATTCACAGATCTTGCTCCATGTAGCAGATGCTGTCCCAACTTTATGGTTAGCATCCAGTGCCTTTCTCAGACCATAACTTCCCTTTAAGCTTGAGAAATTGCACATTGTGAGTCTGCTTCTCTGTCCTTTATCCTCCTTACCACTGTCATTTAGGATATAGTTTTCTGATACCTGTGACTTCACTCTAATTTATTGATGCTTTCTGCACTTGTATATAATATACATGGTATTATATGTGTTCCACTCTTTATTGTTTATAATGCTGCATTTGATAGTCTTAGACATCTTACAAAAATAACTTTTTTTGACACTTTTAGACAGTGTATCAGTTAGTCTCCTCACAGCAAGCATTGCATCCTCAGACTTGCAACTTGAGAGCCCTAAGGAACCCCAAGAGGTTTTTCCAACCATGCTTAGGGAAGAAAGATTCCATCAGCCTACTGCAACTTGTCAGAGAAGATGCAGGAGAATTAATACCATGGACTCTCCCACTTTTGTCCCCAGTTTTCAGAAACCAAGTGAAACTAAAGGGCAAATGAGATTAATTACAGCCCATTTGAGTCATCTTGATAGGGCACAGAGCCAAGGGAAGAGAAAGGTGCAGAGTGAGTGTGGAGGGCTGACCAAAAAAAGCAGCTCACTTCCTGTTCCACAAATGTTCATACTAGTAAAAGTTACTTTTGGTTTGTGTTTGTATTTACTTTGTATTGATTTGACTCAAAATCTTCAGGGATTAATGTTCTGCTAACATAGTTTTACAGTGTTGAATTAAGCATCACTTAAAAACCCAGACTACTGGAGCAATAGCAGTTGTTCACCTAAATGTTTTTGCCTTGTCAAAGTAACCTTGGCCTGGTGTGGGCTGGTGTGGTAGCCCTGGTGGTAATTCCAGTACGTAGAAGGCCAAAACAGCAAGTTGCAGTTTGAGGTTCATCTTGTGCTGTATCGGTAATTTGATGCATCCATGGATGGTCTAGTCAAATCCTGTCTCAGAAAGAATTCTGAAGAACTTGAATGTCTCTGTGTAGAACATAACCTGCCCAGCTGCAGCCTCTTTCAGTTCTTTCTAATGTCTCATTGTGAGGTCAGCATATGCACATCATCTTCTTGGACACAAAGAAAGATGCGTGGGTCGTTGCCCTTTCACTGGAGATGCTTGCCTCACTCTTTCTCAAACCGTTTGCTAGACTCTGTTTCAAGTGACTGTTTTCTTTAGAGGATTTGTTCTGTGCTGTTGTATAGGTGACTGTTAGAAGCATGATGTGTCTTTTTCACTCAGATGACTTATATATTTAGAGGAAGTGTATAGATTTGCCACATATCCCCCTCCTCTAGTTTTAATTAATAAAAATTTGTTTTTTATCTCCCAAAGTACATAAAATATGTGATATACTACACATAAAGCCTGCCTTAAGAATTTCTGTTTGCCAGTTTCTACTTCTATGCTGCTAGATGGAGAGAATGTTCATATTCTTGAGTTCTCAAATTTAGGTTCCCATCAGTAACTAGCCAGAGATTGGAAGGTCAGGCTGGGCTCACATGTGAAATAGCACCACAGGAATTCCGTGTGTTATTTCTGAACATGCAAGTGGCCTCTGGGAGTAATGGTCCAAATGTGGTGAAGACATCATAAAAATTTAAAAGAATTGTTCTTTCTATTCAGAGAGAATGTAATCAGTCTGCCTTCGATGTATGAACTACATCCCGTGGGCTATTCAGAATGTGGGTCCCCTAGAAGAAATGCAATCCAGTGGCTTGGCCCCATTTTTTCCCCCAAAAGTAGCAATACTTCTTCACCTTTGAAAGATTTTGTTTTTATTTTCCCTGTTCACTATGGCTTTGGACCAGGAGTCTTCGTTAACTTTAAGAGTCAGTGTTTTTTGTGTGTGTCTGTGTATTACTTCTTATCCTTTAATTCTGTCTTCATTATTTATCTTCATGACTGAAAGGGGGTTCTTTTACTGAATTAGTAATGAAAAATTATTTTTAAAATAAGGTCAACAAAGCATTATTAGTGTAGGTCATTGGCCAGGACTCAGAAACATTTTGATTGTAGTATACTTCTTACAACAATAATGACATTTGCCCTGTGTTAAATTTCCTATTAGCTTCTCTGCCTGGTTTTCATTAGGCACACCCTGAATTCAGAGCTTAGATGTTAATTTCCATGTCACTTGAATGTGTTATTCAGATTAATAAAGCACACTGATTCCCTTCCCTGAAGAAATTTTGTTGTTAGGGAATTTATATTCTACAATAGAAGTTTTCAAAAGTTTAGAAATAGTTTACACTTCCCCTGATCAGACAAAATATTTATTTTGTGGCTTAGTCTCTAGAATGTTAGCTACTAATCAAAGTTTCTTAGAATTTTAGGAAACTTTAGAGCAAAAGCGAGCTGTGCTGGTGTGTTACTCCTCAGAAACAGCTCTAAAAGCAAATCTGATGCCAACCTGCTCCTGCTCCATCTTTGCCACTGTTGTCTGCTGTTACTTTGCTTATAAAATTAGCTAGCAAGTCCACCAGTCACATATATCTACGCTTTGATGGATGCTTTTACAAACTTCAAATTGCAATTATATTTCTGGTCATCTAGTTAATGAAATAATTCAAAGAAAATAGGGGAAGAAATAGAGGAAACAGTTCCAACAGTAGCTTTGCCCAGGACAGAGTCATAATGAATACAGTCATTCAGTTTCCATTTGATGGAAATTATGCCACCTATAAAATAAGAATTCTGAAAGGAGAAAGTGAGGAGCCTATACAAAATAGATATTTTGTGTTTTTAAAATACAGCTATAAAATAAAATTACGTGACTTTGAATTATTCTAGACTTGTTCCCCCAGATTACCTCAATAATTAAGTTCATAGTATTCATTCTTAATGGGGACATTATCTAAAATACTGTTACTTCAAGGTTATTTGAAGGCATCAGTAAAATAATATTATTTTTATGGTGGCTCTATAAAATTATTTTTCAATAATAATTTACCTAGAAGTATCACAAATATTAAAATTTAAATTCTTGACATTTTACTTTTAGAAAGAAATTAGCTTATGTTTATAAACATTTTGAAAGTTGTGAAATGGTAATTGTTAATTTGATTCTTTTTATTTGCAAGAACATTAAACAGTATTTTTTAGAGTCAAGCCCACAGTATTTTTGAAAGCTTAATTTTCAATAATTTTCTTTTCTTAAAGACAAGTCATACAATTTAGACATGTAGAGATATTTGTTTGTGAGTGATGTAAAAATTATAGACTATCAAAATAGTTCCTGCCTACCAGAGGAGATTACAAATTATGGTTGTGGAGGAAAGCCTGATTCTGGGACTGTCTAGGTGTAATTGTCAGTGGTTTCAGCCTTGTGTTTAATTGAGAAGCTTGGATTAGATTATATTTTTCCTCTGTTGGGTAAGTTTTTATGATATCTACATATCATTAGAGTCATGTTTTGGGTGATTTCTTTTTCTCCCAAAGAAACCAGATTCTCTGGATCAGAAAGTTAGATAGGATTATTTATTTCTTGAGAACTGATAAGAAAATGTAGATATTAAAATTAAAAAGTACAGAATGGTTAATAAAAGCTATATTCTGGTGATAGAAACTTAAAATGAGTTAAAATGATTTCAGATGTTCTAAAAAGCTATGAAAGAAAGAAGAGGATAATGGAAAGGGTAGTACAAGGAGGTCATTGTAGTGACTGCCAGACCAATTCAGTGATGTGAGATACATCTTTCATGAGATACTACTTAGCTGATACTAAATGACAAGAAAGGCAAATAATAGAGAGAAGAGTATTCCTGGCAGAAACAGTAATGAACCATGCTAAGAATAGAAATAATCCAGGTAAGAACAGGAGAGGCCAGTTGGAGAGTTGAACACAGCTTTGTTGTGATGGTGAATCTGAATCCATTCCACCTTTCGGAGCCACACCGAAGGTTGAATAGAGGGAGAAAATGGATTCATAGTGGAAGACTTTGACAACAGGAAAGAATCCAATTCAACTTTCATATCCACCCCCTGACTATCCATTATTTCTTCTTATTAGGGTTTTTTTCCAACTCGAACATAGATGATAGGGTACCCTGGCAGTCAGGAGCCCAGGGACCATGCAGCACCAAGGGGAGAAATCTCCCCTGTAGAAGTGATTCTCCTGAAGGGAGAATATCCCAAAAGGACTGAAATGCTCAGCCCAGAAGAACTGAGGTGTTCAGCTTTGCCTTGCCTTGCCTTGCCTTGCCTTCCCTCCCCTCCCCTCCCCTCCCCTCCCCTCCCCTCCCCTCCCCTCCCCTCCCCTCCCCTCCCCTCCTCTCCTCTCTTCTCTTTTCCCTTCCCTTCCCTTCCCTTCCCTTCCCTTCCCTTCCCTTCCCTTCCCTTCCCTTCCCTTCCCTTCCTTCCCTTCTTCCCCTTCCCTTCTTCCCTTCTTCCCTTCTTCCCTCCCCTCCCCTCCCCTCCCCTTCCCTGTCCTCTCATTCTGATGAAAGAGTCTCAGAAGGCAGCAAATCTCACCAAAGAGATTTATTCGGGGCGGAGAGGAGCGGGATCCAGGAGAGTGACTGCTTCCACTCTGAGAGAGAGCTAACATTGCCTCTTGATTGATTGATTGGTGGGTTTCAAGCTCAGTGATCGGTAGGTTTTCGAAGCTCAGGGATTGGTGGGTTTTCAGGCTTAGAGATTGCTTGGTTATTGGTAGGTAGGTTTGAGTCCACATATTTCACCCTGAAATGTCAACTTTTCTGCCTTTGGGTCTGGAAACGGTTTGAGCTTAGAAGTTGGTGGGTTTTGAATAATCTGGGAAGAGGGACCCAGCTACCCATGTCTTGAACTGACTTTGAGTCCTGTAAAATAAACTTTAATTCTGAGGTAAATGAACAACTTAAACTTTGAACTTTGCTAACTTTAGGTACATTTAAAAAGCATATGGAGGGGCCAGGTGCTTATTCCTTTCTGAGGAAAAGGACAGTTTTCTAGGAAGTTAGAGTAGGGGGCCTTCAGGGTTCTGGAGATAGTCTGTTCCATGCCATTGCCTCACATCTGCTTAGGGCTGAGATGATGATCTGCAGTGAGGTGACCAGCAGTGGTGGTGACTAGTGAGGGGCAGTATCTGGGGTGACTGGATTGAGTAGGTTTTTCACCACTGCTACAGTTGGCACCATCAAGTAGCTAGAGTGTCTGTGGACCTTGGCCACCACCAAGCCTGGCCACTGTGCCAGAGGTTCCTACCCAGTGGTCACCTGCCAGAGGCCAGCAGCTGCTGTGGCATGGGGTGGAGCTGAGGAACTACCTACTGGAGTGGGCAGGACCTACACTTCTAAAATCCCATAACTCAGTCTTCCTTTAGCAAACATTCATGAAGCTAAAACAGTATGTCAGTTGGTGTACTAAATATTCTGAAACAAAGATGATGTTACCTGGATTTTTATCCTTACAGATTAGTCTGTGTTTCCTTTATACAGTTGAATTGAAAGGGACTCTTAAGGCTTCTAGGAGCAGATGATTGCTTGAGCTGATATTATATAGACAAGGGAACTAGTGCCAAGGTATTCCCTGCAAAGGAGGACAAAGTAGGACATACAGAAACACCAGAGATGTTGACTTTGATCTTAGGATGCCACTGTGCAACTTTCCTTGTTTGTTCAGAACCAGAGTTCATCCAACAGCAGCTGCCTCAGCATACCACCCAAGTTAAACCTCAACTGGATCAAAGTCATGATCCTAAGGTACATCAGAGGTAAGGTTACAGAGACACCCACCTTGGCCCCCAAGATGAGTCCTGTGGGTCAGTCTACTAAAAAAAGTTGGTTATGACATCACCCAAGGCAACCTAACTAAATAACTAAAATCTCTGAGAATGACAGTGAAACTGACCACCCAATACAGGCCCAGATGAGGTGGTGCCCTCTTCCTCTGCCTGATCATCAAATCTTCAAGGAGCCACCAAGAAATAGTAAGAAACATAAAAACAAAATGCAGTAGAAATATCACTTCTGATGAGATTGTCAACATTGCCCAGCAGATGTAGCACTGGTGTTTAACCAAGAACTTTCTGGAGATAGTAAGGAAATCCTGGGTACTGAACAGATTGTGGACTGCAGTTTGAATGGCTGTTACCTTTATGATATCATAAATGATGTCAGCAGTGGTGCAGTGAAATGTCCATGCCCAGCTTGTTAGGAAGCAACAAGAAAATATATTTGACTAAAAGATCATCTGATAAACAAAATAAAAAGCACCTGAGACTGCGGCATGGTCATAGAGAAACAAACTTTTCTGGAGCCCTATAACACATGGTTGGAACCAATGGAGGTGACAGTGATAAGGCACAGGCCAGAATCTGAAGACTGCTATACCAAAAGTTAGCTTTTATATTGCAGGACACTGGAAGCTAAAAAACACATGACAGAAACAATAACAGCTTTCACTTTATATATTTCACTGTAGTAAAGTTGAGAATGGACATTGACTTGGAGTAAATGACTAGATTTTTAAGAGTTGAATTGTGGTACTGATTGCCTGAACTGAAACAGATAAAGGGTCAGGGACAAAGATTTGGACCTTCTGGGACATTGTTACTTGGAATAGAATGGATGTCTAGGAGGGAAAAGAAAAGAAGGTGGAAGATGAGGTATAAGGTGTTGTCTTCACCAAGATATAAAAGACAGAAGAAGTGAACACAGTTGTATAGAACTGTTGTGAGCTCAAGAATTACCCAGGGAAATTACAGTGTGTCTGGGTAGATCTGGAAATTTATTAAGATCCTAGGACTCTAAGCAGTGTTACAGCTCAGAGTTTGTATTTGTACTTGTTGACAAGCTGAGCTGGTTGTACAGGCCAGTACTCCCAGATACTTGGGAAACTGAGGAAGATCACAAGTTCAAATTTTGGGCTTCATAGTTGGCATTGAACTTTATAGTTTTTTTTCTCTGTAGACATCCACTGTCGATTTTACATTTACCAGAGAGTTTATTAAACATTAAATAATTGGTGGACTCTTTCTCCATGTCAGAATTTCTTCTCAGTATATCATTGGAAATTTGTGGGTTTTTAAGAGCAATGAATCTTGAAGAAGTAAAAGTATATGTAGTCAAGAACCAAGTATGATAATTCTCCTGCATACAATTAAAGACTTGAAAACTCAACACAAAGCTTTTGCTGATTAGAAAGTGTTTTCAACTTGGTTGGAGATTTAGAGGTATTCTGGCAGTTGGGAGCCAAGGAACCACACAGCTCTGAAGTGGGAAGGTGGCCCCACTGTGTTAACAGCTCTGAGGTGGGGAAGGTGGCCCCACTGTGTTAACAGCGCAAGGTGGGGAAGGTGACCCCACTGGAAAAGGTATCCTCACAGTTGGGAACCCAGGAACCACACAGCTCTGAAGTGGTGCAGCATTGAAGGGAGAATATCCCCAACTGAGATGAAGTGTCACAGCCTTGCTCTACTTCAAAGGGAGGAGTCTCCCCAGGTGTTGCAGCTCAGAGGAGAGAAAATCCCCAGCTGAACTGGGGAGCTCAGCTCCACTCGCCTCTGACCTGTTGCTCTTTACTTTGTTCTAATGAGAAAGTCATGCCAAGTGACAAATCTCACAAGATATTTCTTTGGAGGGAAGAATCCAGGAGTGACTGTGTCTAGTCTAAGAGAAGCAGTGAAGAACTGAGCAGGACACAGCAATTTTTATATAGTTTGGGGGGAGGGGATTTGCTATCCAAGATTGCCTGGGATTAGTAGTATTTTTAAACCCTATATGAATAGTCTGGAGGGGCTGGAGGCCTCCCCCCCCCCCCCCCGGGCTTGGAGCTACAGAGCTTTCTAGGGAGGCCTGGGATTGGTGGGTTTTCCACCTTATTTGAATAATCTGGGGAAAGGGATCCAGCCACCCTCCTGTCTCAAGGGACTGGGAACTACTGTTATGGCAGTTTATAATTGAGGGGTGGGAGTGCTGCTTGTTCCTCAGGGGGCTTACAAAGAATCCACTAGTCAATGTGGAAGTAGGAGCAGAAAGCAGGCACATAAAGATCAAGTGACCATTTCTGGGGATTGAGCCAGTATGCAAGGAAAATAGAATTTTCATGATTTTTTAGCAATTTTTTGAGCACTTATGTTACATTTCATGCCCACAGAAGACTGCAAGGTCTGTGAGGGCAAGTGCTACATGCCTTGTGTCTTGTTAACCTTGGCATCTCACCTCAAGAAGTTGTGTTCTCTCAGTCAATTGATGAATAATAAATAAATAGGATTGTTAGTTTAAATTAGTATAACATTGGGGTTTTCTTTTTCTTCTTAGGAGTATAGAATGGATAGTTGGAATTTTTAAGAAAAGTTTGCCAATATTTTAAAATGTGTTTTAAATTTTATTATTTCTTTTGATTACTGTGTAGCCAGTTGTTCTTAAGTGGCTACAAATATATTTATGTTTTATATTTTCCAGTCACAGAGAAAAATTCAGAGCCGTGCTCACATTGGTATTTAACAATTTTCACTAATGAGGATACTTCGGGCCATTATTATTAGAAAGTAACTCTTTTTGATATTGCTTTGATAATATACAAAATGCAATTTTGGAATGAATTCCAGGTAGAAGCTGAACCATATTAATATGCAGATATTCAGCTTGTAAGAACTGTTTGGAAGAGAGAAGTTATTTTGTTACTGCAAGGCATGTTATTAGGGGACACTCAGATGATTTTAAGAATTAGGGGAAATTCTTCGACAGGTAAGCAACATTACTTCTTACAGATTTTACTCAGCCTAGTTTTTCTTAAAGCAAACCTTCCTTTCTCACTCCAGAAAAGCATACATTTTAATATCTAGTAGATAGACCTTAATTTCCTTATTTTTTTATGATTGTCTGCTAGGAAGGAGGGAATCAGGTAGATGGCTCCAACTCTAGCTTAAGAAACCAAAAAGCCCCAAACTCCCAAGATTTTATTGTTAGGTGAGGTTGGAAAAAAGACAGGTGCTGAGCACACCATCAGAAGGTAGAAGGGTGTAGAAAGAAACTAAAGAGAGGGCTGAAGGCCCAAGTTGTGGTTGAAGTTTGATCTAGTTCATGGATTTTTTTTTTTTCTCAAATTGGGCCACTCAATTCGTTAAAAATAACCCAGATCTGAATTAGTTCCCCAACATTTAAAAGCCTTGACATTTCACATTAAAATCTGAAGTTTTGGCTTTTCCTGAAATATCAGAACATGCAGCAGTGTTCTAGAATCTGGTAGAGTCTGATACTGGCTCTACCCTTCAAGGGTGGCATTGTAAACCTAGAGTATTGTAGCATATACCTCAGCCTGCTAACATGTCATAGGATTGTGATTCCTGTGTGTTAGGAGTTATCCTGATAACCTGACATGCATTGGCTAATTTAACCTTCACAAGGACCTTCTTCTTAAATCTATGTAATATACCATACTCATATGCTACAGCTATGGCACAGAGAAGAGATGTAATTTGCCTGAGGTCACAAAGCTCACTTGTGGTATAGCAAGTATTTAATCATGGGTCTGGGACCCAAATCCTATCTTACCATTACCTGTATGCCTCTTGTATTTTGCACTTAATTAACTTCATTTGCTTTTATCTGATATGGCTAAGCTTTCAGATCTCCATCATGATCCAGACATACCTGCTTCTGGATGTAGAGTAAATACACTCTGGTTGATAGGCCCTATTTGTAGAACCTACTCTAGGATGCAAGGGTAAGGATGTTGGGGCTACTGTGTTTTAATACTATGGCGTACAAGTATAACCCACTTGCCTATCCCTAGAGAGTCTTTCCCTGCAGCTGAATTTGTTTCTCTGGTGCCAGCTCTGTCCTAGAGAGGATGGTTCCTCTGGATGCTCCAGCCCTGACTACTGTTACTTTACTTAGTTTGATGGCCAAGCACCTTTCAAATTGTAGGTAACAACAAAGGGGGCTTTTAAAACTTTGCATGTTGCTGAGTAAAATATAGAATGAAACATTTAAGTTTTTCCTTCTCTTTTAACTCTTAAAAAATAATGAATCATCTGCTTCAGAAGATAAAATTCTCCTCTCCTTCTCTTCCTCCCTCCCTCCCTCTCTCTGTCTGTGTTTTGTCTGAGGAAATGCTTGTCAACACTAAAGTAGCAATGTGTTTGACTTTAAAAGACATAGCCATCTTTTATTGTGTATTAACAGTGCTGGAAATTAGCAACAATCACTATATAGAAGTGCAAGAACCTTCCTTTACAGTTGTAGGCTGATTGGAAGGTTTTGGCATCTATTCTACTAACCTACCTTGATTTATTTAAATCTTCCTTGTTTTCAAAAGTTGTTTCTCAAGTATAGACCCTCAAACATAATTTGGATATAGTTTTAAGCTTTTAGGGGCTAATTTTGGATTTTAAAATACCTTATTAAACCTCAGGGACAGATATATGTGCAGAAACAGTGTCTTAAAAATGAGCACCACTTTTAGTATGTCTGCTTGGTAGGTACCACATTTCCCAGCATTAGAGCTAACAAAAGAATTGGCCTTAAATGAAAGCCAAGCAGAGAAAGGGGAAAGCAATGAAGTCTTCCTACCTGGCATCCTTGAAAGTATGTGAGACATCTTACACAGGGCTTGGGAACTTGGTTCCCAGGTTTGTTCCTCAGAGCTGAGATGGTAGACTCAGTCAGGGCTAGCTAAGATTCACAGCACAGGTTAGCTTAGACCTCCCACATTCATCAACCTTCAGGTAACAAAGCAAAATCATCCTTGTTGCCAGTGCTCTTTGACCCTAAATCTACACTGCGTTACCATTTCATGAATAAACTGTGGCAAAATTTATCTAAAGAGATGCACATTGGCTAACTGTCGTCCTTTGGGACCCACTGCTCATTGTTAGTGTGACTTTTAGTTTACCCACTTAACCTCTCTGGGCTTCTGTTACTTCTGTAAATGTGAGGCCACACTTAGGGACTAAGCAATTCTCATGGCACCTGCCAGGTTTCACACTCAGGCTGCAAGTGTCTTTGAGAAAGTGGAATTCCCTTTATGGTTTTTCTCTTCACAGGCACACATATCGGAGAGCAAAGGGTCTTTTCTGTGCAGCTCAGGATTTTGGCTTCTCTGCCTTCTTGCCATTTCTTTCAAAGACCTGAACCCTGCCCCTGGCCTGGGAATATTTATGTTTTCGGTTTAGAGAGTGGACAGAATACAGATCTTGCTAAAATGGTGTATGATACCTTCCATTCCTCAATATACACACTGAAAAGTAGAAAGTCTCTGAACCTGCAACTGGCTCTTGCCTGAATGAATCAAAAACAATATGCTCCCTAATTTGCCACATGGTGCTAGGATAGAGGCTGGAGCTGGAGGCCAGGATGCTGCACTGAGAAGAAACAGTGCTGGGGGTAGGCGGGGAGTGTGTAGTGTTAGTGGCACCTCCCTAATGCTTCAATAAGGTGGACACTGTTGCCTCTGGCAGCCAAGGAGGAAGTTGAATATGGAAACTAGGAGACTTGGGTTTAGATTTGTGCCCTCTCAAAAGCAAGCCTGGGTGTGTGTTACGGTTTTGTATTCTCGTCCTCTGCCCCTTTTCAGACACCCAGCTAAATTCTCAGTTCTTTGTAAAATTGACTATAAATAACCTGACACAGCTACCTAACCTGTGGCAAGAAATACATTTAACACAGTCTTCTAGTGCAGGCACACATAGGCTTCAGGAAACAATACTAAGAGTTGATTACCTTTAATGTTTTCTTCTTTTGTTGGCTATCTCATTTCTTCTTAAAATGCTGATCATGACTCACTAAATTGATTTCATGATCCATTAATTGGTCATGAAAACACTGACCTAGCACATACTTGATCAATTTATTTTTCCTTGGGAATACCAGGGTTTGGACATAAATATGCATGTGCAGTATTGCTATGTGACCATGCTTACTCCTTCCCCGTGCCCAGTCCAACTTTCTTCGACATCATGAGAGAAGTCTCATTGCTTTTACTGACACAAAAGCACAAATGATCTCCACTGGATCACCACTAGCTGTGTGACTGAATGAATTAGTTAACCCTTTTGTGTTTCAATTCTCTGGTGTTAAAAACTTGGGTAATAGCAGTATTTGTCTCAGACGGCTAAGGAATGACTGCTTAGAATGCAAATGAAGGAAGCGTGTAGCCTACACTTACACCGACTGTTGTTACTCACCAGCTCTCTTTACTTTTGTGTAGATATTCTGTCTATCCATCTTCTAGCTTGTTCCCTTGGCTCCTTGGTTCTACAGAGATTTTCTTGCTGACTTTTCTAGTTTGGCCACTGAGTCAGCTCATTTTGCAAAAGAAAACCAAACTGAACTCTTAAACATTGTGGCACTTCAGCCTTGCCTCATTCTGTCCATTTCTCTGTCAGTCTCGGACTCCAGTGTTCCTCACTCCTCAATGTAACCTCACGGTGAAATCGTATTTTCAGGAAGCTCACAGAGCCTCTGGCTCCATTTGGTTCTAGAGATACAGCAGTAAATATGGCCACCGTTTGCTCCTGCTGGAGGAGTAAGGAGACAGGGACTAAGCAAAGAACATACATCCATATAATGTATAATGATAACTATAATTTGGGATAATTACAGTACTATGAAGAAAATACAGCAGTGTAAGATTAAAAAAATTGAACCTACCAGGACTGGTAATGTTTTAATCCTAGTACTTGGGAAGCAGATCTCTGTAAGTGTGAAGCCAGCCAGGGCTATACAAGTGGAACCTTGAGGGATGGGGGAGTTGGAGCCTACTTAATCTTCTATTCTGAGTCATGTGACCCAGCATTAGCCCCAGAACCATTCCTTCCCATGTGCATGACCTTCCACCTGTCTCCTGCCCTGCAGATCCTATGCATTCCGGTTCAGGGACTTCCTGCCCTCCAGAGTCTGCATTTCAGCTCACAGTCACCTCTGCCTTTTCCCTTGGCTTTTCCCTTGTCCTCTCCTATGCCTTCTGCTTTATGTTATTATGTTTTATGCTTTATGTTATTTTGTGTGTTTGTTTTCTCTCATCAACTAACCTATGAGGAGAAACAGCATAACCTAGCATAATATGTTCTTTGTAATATTCATGATCCTCACATTTACCTTGCACACAATAGCTATTACATACATCAGCCTTCATGAAGATTCAACTTCATATACATATATATGTACATACATAAATATTCACATTCATAAATTATGAACTTTATTTCTAAAGCAATATGTATAATTGACTGTTGATTCTAAATCAACAAGAGTTATAGCTGATGCCAATAAAAGCATAATAAATGGATATTTTCACACCAGTCTGATAGAATTACTAATACAATTATTATACAACTGGGGAATTGCTATCAAATTTTGTAATGCGTGTAATGCATATAACTTGATAATCATGCTTATAATTATTTTCACTAAAGAAATACTAATATAACTTGAATGTATAAAAATAATGTATTTTTGAGCCAGTAGTTTATAACAAATATCAGTTATAAATTTTGGTACATACATTCATGGGAATATTATGCAGTAGTTAAAAAGAAGCTAAAGTACTCATATTTGCTGATTAAGATACCCATGATAAGTTGTGAGTGGAAAATAAAAGCAAAGCTAAAATAACTATACATTGCAATTGTGAGAACAGAGGGTATGTGTGTGTATGTAAGACTACATGCCATTCTGTTCTGTTTCAGGCTTGTTCTAACAACAAAGAAATTAAAAACCATTGCATTAAGGGTATGTGTATGTATACACATGGATGTGCTTACTAAAAAGGAAATGAATAAGCCACCAACACAGCAAATTACTGACATTTTAATTTGGGGTGGGGAGGGAAGAGTAGGTTTTTTTTTTAAAGTTAGATAAACCATTATGCCTCTTATACTTTCATTTAAAATGAGAATGTAGGAAAAGGCAGCTTAAAAGATCAATTTCCCTTTTTGTCTTAGATTCTAAATTATTCTATGCTGTATAAACCTGTCACCATGACTGTCATCATTACCACTAACGCTTAATCCATTGAATCATAAAAGAAGCTCCTTCGGGCTGTTTCAGTACCAACTCTACCAAGTGAATGCCCAGCCAGCACTTGCTCTATCTGGGAGTTGGGAACTCATTACCTGTATAATTTTTGATAGCTCTGATGATTAGAATTCATTTTCCTGGAGCCACAATCTCTGGCCCTATAGCTTCCTTCTCTCTTCTTGACCCTACCTTTGAGAGATGTGTAGTGTTTCCTTTCCCCAATACATCCAAACCCTGAAGGACGTGATCACATTCTCACTTCTTGTCTCTCCTTCTACATGTAGCTCATAAGAAGTTTCTTCTGTTTGGTCAGAAGGAAAACATAAATAGGTCAATTCGGGAAACAGCTCTTAGATTTAATCCATGATCAGTCTGGGAAACATTTCATTTCAAATCTAGATTATGATTTTGTAGCATGATGCAGATATCTGTGGTCTATGTAAATGTTGTAGATTTTGGCTTTCAAAGTAAAGCTTAGATTTTTAAGTCTTTATTACTTTTCTCCTACATTATCAATGACAGATACACTCTTTGACTATTATGACTTACTTAGTTATATCCACCTGAAAATAAGAAACCTACCTTGATTCCCTTGCTATAGTATTGACTTTCTGACATGCCACCATTAAACAGGATCAACTACTGTAACTCTTCAGTCTACTAACAAAGTTTTCAAAAAAATACAACAACAACAAATAACTGTTGTTAAGTAGGTTTATGCAGACAAAGATGAAACTTAGAAAGTTCCTGTTAAATATATAGTTTTTTACTAACATCATGACAAGTTTGGATGTAGCTTACTGGAACGAGTTTTCTATTCTAGATAATGCTTGTTGTTTTATTTCCCTGTGTGTGTATTTTTACAGTTGTGTGCATGTGTTTTTGGTCATTCAATTTTATTAATAATAATGAGAAAGTAAGTATCAGCTTAGGTAGTAATTATTCCAAGTACTAGTAACTTGAACTTTTATTCTATTTTTAAAAAGCTGCTTGCTACAATATTGACAGGCATCTGATTATGTGGCTTGGTTCTAATTACAGATGCAGGCTACTTCACACATAGCTGAATATTTCTAAGAGACTAAATACCACATTTGGTGCTACAAACAAGGAGTATGTTTAACTGAGAATCCGCTCTTGTCAGAAGCTGGTTATCAGCTGCATTGGTATTATGATACTGCCCTGGGCTTCATTGTTTTACCTATTTCTCTTTATATGGCATGATAATGTTTTAGGGGAGAAATACCCAACAACTGTCAATATAATCATTATGTTCAGCCTACATTACCAAGCAAAACATATTTACAGCTAGATCTACACTGTTTTTACAAGTTTATTAAAAACATGTGTTGCCCAGTGCCAGAAATAACTATAGCAAATGCTAACACCAGAGGCAAAATGTTTCTACTTTCTCCTGGGGATTTAACTACCTCATCATTTTATGAGGTAGAAGGTAGGTAGAAGGTCCTATGTGAAAATACATATCACAGGAAAGCATGTGTGTGTGAAAGGGTGGGGAAGAGAAAATGGGGGTCAGAGGAGTCAAGAAAGGGGACTAGGGCCTGTGACTTGTTTGTACCAGGTTCTGAGGTCTCATCCAAGACCTAATGAAATAAAATTAAATCAAGGTGGCTTTTGGCCATTTTATTTAGTTTATAGGACCATGGTATAGCATATAACATAATTTAGAGCTATACTTTTTTTTCTGTGGAAATGTAATGCATTTGTATCATAACAATCAACATTTTCATGAAATTGTTGGTTTAATAGCTGTCCATACAGCCCTACCACCTTCAGATATCCTGTAGACACAATAGTGATAGTTATTACCTTGTTGGCCATTGTTCCCAACATGTAGTTAGGACAAATATTTGGTCATCAAGTGAATATTTGGAAGAATGGGACAAAGAAAGGCTGTTTTCTGCATTTGTCAGGTAGTTGTCATGAGTGACTCCCTCCTATATTGTTCTTTTTCTTCTCTGAGTCTCTGAAGTCCCCACACACTGGTCAGAGAGTTCTGCGCGTGGTTGTGATATGTTGTAATGCCTAGTTGTCTGAGGCATGCACATGTAGCCCAGTATTGGTTTGATGGCTCTCCTAGGCCCATCTATGTTATTTCCTTTAGCACCTACTCTAGTGCAGCAAACACTGGTCACTTAGGACATATTCTGTGTCTTTACTGTCAGCATAGATTCTAAGCCCTTGTCAGAAGTAGCATTAAGCATCTGATCAGAAGCACCAGTTTAGATGTTTAAAATCACTGTTTAAAATCTCAGAGAACTCCCTGATGGAATTAGTGACAAAAATTGGCAGCCCCCTCAGTTCTGTTATATTATAACTTTATACAGGTTACAATTACTTTACATTATTGAATAATTGATAATGGTGTCTTTTTTCAGCTCTTGTCAGGTTGGCTTCAACAATGAGAAATATGTTTCCAAAATAAAAAGCAAATGTCCGTTTTCTTTATAATTGTCACTTTTTAACAACAGCGGTAATAACAATGATATAATAATAAATTTGAAAAAGGTGTGTCCATAATAAAATGATGTTTTGGATTTTGGTCATTTGTTTCTTGAGCCATGGTCTATTTATCCCTGGTTGGTCTGGAACTTAATCTGTAGACCCAGACTGGCCTCAAACTCACAGAGATTCGACTGCCTCAGCCTTCCCAGTGCTAGATAAAAGACATATGCCACTATGCCCAGCCATAATAAAATGCTTTTAAATAAGCAACATTTACAATATGTTTTATATTTATATATGTTGCTGTCACAGGTAATTTAGAATCACTTCAAACTGTTCTTAATGCTTTCTTTAATAGGTAGGTAATGGGTAGGAGGTGGGTGGGTGGATGGATAGATAGATGGATATGCCGGCATATTCCAAATCAGATATGAAACACTTTGTCACTAAAATCATTTAAATTACTCAAGAACTGCTATTTTCAGTTAACATTTTTTTTTGTTTTTATTAACTTTTATACTGATCATTTGAAGAGAGTTGGTAAACAGCTTCACAAATGGAACACCAGTGTTGATCTTAGCATGTACAATGACAGAAAGCTGGATGGATATATATATATATATATATATATATATATATATATATATATATATATATATATATATATATATATATATTTGAATTCCAGATGATCCAGTATTACAGAGTTCTGAACAAATTTCTTTGTAATTAACTGCAGTGTTCATAATTTAAAAATATGTGTTCAAAATCAATCAAACCTGAAATTTATATGAGGTCAGGGATTATTGCAACCATACCGTACATTGTCAAAAAAAAAAAATCACCCTGTCATCTGAAGAGATGGTTTGGCAACTAAGAGCAGTTGTTGCTCTTCTAGATAACCCAAGTTCACTTCTGGGCATCCAGATTGTGGGGAGGGGTTGGTTCCAACTGCCATTCACAACAGCTCTAGGGAATCCAACACTATCTTAAGGCCTGTGAGGACATCTGCAAATGTGTGGCACACATACTCACAGAGACACTCACATACACAAAAATAAAAACAAACCTTTAAAAAAAATGTTCACTGTACAATAGAACCCAGCTGGCACCTAAAAGTAGTCATGCAAATGCTTTACCACATCAGGGAATTCTACAAGATTCCTAAAGCCTTCAGCATTTGCTGAATTGCTGAAAAGTGAACTCAGTAGTGATATAGATCGTGGTGATTTATTCTTTAGCTTACAAATAAATGGTTTCTTTTTTCTATGATATGAGAGGGACTGAAAATACAATGTGTTAAGAAGAAATACCTTTTCTATAGGATTTGTGAGTGCCACCTCTGTCTCCACTGGAGTGCATGTGCTCTTCTGGCTGTATTCAGGGGAGCTTTCAGAATATAGCTGTCTTAGGGCCCTCCTGCAATCCTGTTTTGTTTTATTTTGAAGTATTATTTGTATTTGTGTATGTGTGCCACATGCCTGCCACCGCAGCACATGGGTCAGAAGAAGCATCAGATCCCCTACAACTATAGTTATAGGTGGCTGTTAGCTATCATATGGGTGCTGTGGATCTATTCCCCCTGTCCTCTGAAAGAGAAGTAAGTGCTCTTAATTTTTTCAGCCCCCAAGTTCTGATTTTTTAAATAGGCCATTTTCCAATTGATTCAAACTTTGAATTTAAAATCCTCTTAATTCTGTCTGTGTGATTAGGCTAGCTTAGAAACACAGGCAAAATACATAGCTCATAGTGTATACATTTCAGCATGTTTTCCAAGTAGATACTAGATTGCTCAAAGAAAAATGGGTAAGTATGTATGTTCTGTCCCTCCCTCCCTTTCTCTTTCTCTCCTACCTCTTTTCATTTCTATAATTAGAGTAGAGGATTCTTAGTACTGACTCTTTTATCATGATGCTTAATGCACATTACTAAGCAGCCCTCTTAGAAAACCGTTCTTCTGCCTTTTCTGCTTTTCTTTCTTTGTTATGTGATCTTGTCAGATTTTAATGAGACCAAGCTCATATATCTCAGAGTCTCTGAAGTTCCTGTAGTCATTCTTTCTTAAAACTATGCTGTACCATTTATAAATACAACAAGAATATTTTTATTACTATTGAGCTTAATCTTATTGCAGAAGTAGGATAGATTTTTGATAAAACAGCAGATATACCTTCAATTAAAACCACCATAAAAATCCTTACTTTATTGACCTTGTCATTTCTTATTTAGCTAATATTTCATCTGTTCAACTGCCATCTATTATTAAAATTTGCATGACTTTTTTATTTGTCAATGGTAGCATTAATCCACATTATCCAATGTCAAAGCTATTGATACTGGATCTTAAATGTCATGATTTGATGTTAAGACAGACAAAGTCTTGTAATAGAGACTGGTTTTGAGTATTGTTTTGTTCAGGAATAGACTTGTTTTGCCAACCCGTATGAATCATCATATCTTATGGTGATATCAGCATCAAATTTAATAATTTCAAAATGCTAAAATCAAACAATAGCCATGTTCTGCACCTGTTAAAAAATGTGTCTCACCTTTGGCTCTCTTTGGTTCAATTATTGCTATAGTTAACATAACAATCCTCATTGCCGTCCTTTGAAGTGATATAGTAATATGCATATGCTCAGCTTCTAGCTTTAACCTGTCCTTTCCCTTCATATCCCACATGTCCTATGCAGTATGGCTAAATTGACCTAAAAAATGTCATCCAGTGTAACCCTGTTATATTAAAATCATCATCAAATACTGCTAATTATAATTGAAAACCCCTTTCCTCAGCATGCCATTGAGGTATTTGTCACTTCCTGCCTCCCTTATTTCTCGTTTCTCCCACTGTGAACTTTGGTGGATACATCCATGGTTCTGCATGCATATGAACTACATTCCTTTCATCACTGCACTTTGCTCCTTGTGCTGTATAAAGTCCTATGATGCTCTTGTGCAAAGAGCAAGGATATATATGGGCTAGATCTGACATTTAGTAAGAAAATTAAACTGGATAAATTGATTTCACAAAACACACAAATACTTCTGGTAGTAGCCAATCAGTCTTATGTTTTCCTGAAATGTTCTTTTCCTCCCATTTCATACCTGAGATATGACTATACTTTTATAAGTCCAAATATATCTTTCTTTTCCTCCATGCCATTGTTTCCTAGTCCTGAGCTAGAACTGATTCAAAATTTCACTAGCATTTGTAAATTACGCTGCTCTGTAGCACTAAGCATGGATTACTGTTCTTTTTTGTGTATTTCATGTATTTAGGTATAACCACTATCTGCCTTTGTTATGGAGAAATCACTATTAAGGCAGAATTCTATAGATGGTGGGTGAATGGATAGATTGACAGAAGATAGATGATAGATAGATAGATAAATAGATAGATAGATCGATCGATCTCCAGGTGGTACCACATGAATTAGGAAGTCAATGAACATTTGGATTGGCTGATACAATGATAGGGTAGGATTATAATTGCTGTGATGAAACACTATCACCAAAGAAACTTGGAGAAGAAAGGATTTATTCAGCTTATGCTTCCGCATCACAGTTTATCGTCAAAGGAAGTCAGGATAATAACTCAAACAGGGCAGGAACCTGGAGGTTGGAGCTGATACAGAGGCCATGGGGGAGTACTGCCTCTCTCTCTCTCTCTCTCTCTCTCTCTCTCTCTCTCTCTCTCTCTCTCTCTGACTTACTCAGTCTGCTTTCTTATAGAACACAGGGTCCCCAACCCAGTGATAGCACCACCCACAAGGACCAGGCCCTCCTCCATCAATCTCTACTTAGAAAAATGATCTACAACTAAATCTTATGGAGGCATTTTTCTCTCCATTGGGGTTGCCTCTTTTCAGATGACTTTAGCTTGTGTCGAGTTAATGTAAAACTAGCCAGGACAGATGGTAGTATCACCAGGAAAATTCAAGTTAATCACCACTATTTCCACAAAACCAATTTTAGTTTGTCTAAAATTTTGGACACACATAAAGCCAGACCTATAATCCTTTACAATATTATATTCTGTTCTGTTATCTGTTCTGGTTATCTAATGTTCAGAATCTTTAACTTGTTATAATTTTGGTATCTGTACTATTGATGTCACTTTCTAGTGCCAAATATTTATGAGATGCTTTACATGTAAGGTTCAGTTCTCTTTGGAAATAATTCAGAACTGTAACATTATTATCTGGCTTGGAAAGGAAAATACATGATTTCTGATTAATTGTATTCTAATTTCTGAGACTTTCCACACTGGCATATATTTTTACAGGAAGAATTTGCTTCCCAGGTTCTTACTCGTGAGCCTTCAATAGGCTTCGGGTGTGGAGATACAGTGCCTTCCTCACATATGGTTTGAAACAGCATTTCCATTTTCTCCTCTTGCATGAAATTGAGATGGACACCTGAGCCAAGTAAAAGAACGTCTGAGAATTGCATTTATTCTAATAATACTAGATTGTCCTGGAAATATATGCCCACATGCTTTAGGGCAATGCCATTTTTCTCTCCTTTATATTTTTTTCTTTTTAAGGAGAGTGGAATTAAAATATAGTACAGAGTAGTGTAGACTCTTAACATACAAATATGGACTGTCACGGTGAGGTCGCTATCTGGAAGGGATTTTCAACTTTGGAATATATTGTTACTTATGATTAAACCTGCTTCCCTTGTCTTTGATGTTCTGTCTGGGCCCTTATGAGTCAGTAGGATTAAAACTAAAGTGCATACCTTTCTTTTGATCTGAGTAAAAGAGGGTAGGGAAAGACTCTTTCCACGATTTAGTTAATGCTGCTCTAGCACAGAGTACAGGAAAAGTTTTCATACTCATTGTGTCCTTTTCTCTGGAGCGTTATATTTCTGGATATTGCTACATAAATGTTGCTTTTTTACCTTTTACAATATTGATGATGTCAATTAATTGTATGTAATCTCCCTGAAGTGAGTTATGCCCCTGATACATGATTCAAGACTGTTGATCAGCTAACTGAAAGTGACGGTAAAAAAATATTAGCAGCAAGGTGTTATTTTCTAAACACAGTTAAGCTGCTTTTTAAAAAATAACTTTTATGCTTTCTATAGAAAATTTATCCTGCTTTTATATGTTTGTGTTCATATAAGCATACATTCATATATTTCAGTGACTGTAATCAACATACAAACTATTTACCCCAATCTTCTCATTTAGAAATGTGATGTTTTCTATATCTTCTTGTTTAAAATATTTTTAAAAGTCTTATAGTGTATGTTTTGGCTGTTGAAAATGCTTAGCTTGGATTGATTCTAGCTAAAGCTAGTAACCTTGTATAGTCATTCCAGACATTATAGAGACTTTTAGGATTTTTAATGTGTCTTTTAATGGACAAGTGGATTTTTCTAAAAAGTTGGAAGCAAAAAACAAAACACACCAGAAATGGGTGGAAGCTTAATAGCACCTTCTCGGTGCTCACCGTGAGCTATGAGCCAAAAATTCAAGCTAAGTTTTTCATACTCCTTTTTAAAGAATTTTTTTTAATTTATGTGTATATACGTGTGCCTGCATGAGTTTACATGCACCATGTGCATGCAGGTGCCTGTCAAGGTTAGAGGGTGTCAGATCCTCTAGAATTAAGAGTTATAGCCTTCTGCTGTGCATACTAGGAACCAAAGCTGAGTCCCTGAATACATGCTTTTAACTACTGAGCCTTCTCTCCATCTTCCTCAAACTCTGAGAGCCTCTTGTCTTTTTTCTTCTGTCTGAGCATGCCATTCATGTATTTTTTGTTGTTTTTCCTGTCATTGTACTCTTGTTTTTCTGTCTGTCCAAGTGCAAGCCTTTTTAATTAGCTATAGAATAGCCTTCCTGCTACACACCTTCCACAAACTCTTATCCTTTTTTCCACCAGTTACTACCTTTAGTCTCAATAACTGTATATACGTGGTCATTCATGTTTTTTTCTGTTTCTACAGAGTTAGCCTATGTATCCTGAAGTGAAGTGTCAGTGACACAGTTAAAAGTTTTCCTAACTTTGACTCAGTGGCACAGACTTGTAATCTAGCATTCTAGATGTGAGACAGAAAAATCTAGACAAAAATCTGCCTAGACAACAGAGTGGATTCAAAGCCAGCCTGTGGATTTTAGCAAGACCCTATCTTAGAATTAAAAACAAAAGAGGTCCTTCTTTCTGTCACTGAACATGTTCTTATTCAGCTTGGTCATCATGTTTTATCTCTTATGCATTGAAATGCCTCATTACCCAAATTTAAAATGTTTGACTGTGTTTGACGTGGAGTCATGAAATTTCCAAGGACAGTATAGTATTTGGTACATTACTTAGCACAATAAATCTTCCTTAAAAGTGAGTGAGTGAGGAGTGAGTGAGTGAATGAATGAAATGTGTGGCAGACTCTACAATATGAAAATATACAAAATGTTTTCAATAATAGCAATATAATTGGAATACACTTTAGAAGGAATAACTTAATGCTGCATATTTATTCAAGCAAAATGTAAAATGATGATGGCCACTTCTCCTCACTGGTTGAGAATCAGGACTCCCATTCCCCTGTGTAGAACAAAAAGCCCCTCTCCTCTGACAGCTGACTTCTTTGAAGTCTCCTTCTTTATCCACCCTCCCCACCTATACCCCTTTTAGGCTTCCAGACTTTCACCTACTTAAGCTTCTTTCCTAATAAACTCTTATTTTGCTCCATCTCATCTGTTTATTTTCCTTTGTTCCAGTTATTGGATTATCCGACACCTTGCTGCAGGCCCCTCTTATCACTATGGCCATGGGCTTTTGGGCTCTTAGTGACATAGTGACGCTGGCATACATTCTTTTGATGTACGTAGTAGACAGAAAAGAGTATCCTTTACTCACAAACAAGTATCCTAGACCTCCAAGTAGGGAAAACAGGAAAAACATAGGTAGCCGTATTTTTTTTCTTTTAAACAGTTTCAAACAGATCAGCACATACAGAAACAAATAATAATAAAGTTAAGTCGTGATGGTGTGTTTTTTTAAAAACACAGCTGTGAGGCTTTGCATCATTTCAAGTGGTACAGATATTACTGTCTAGTTTTGTACTCTTTTGTGCATTCTTGTACAAGCAAGCACATCAAAAGTAAACTAAAATCTGAACATTTCTCTTCTGAATTTTAAAAAAGTTAAAGATGCTCAAAAAACTTTGGCTGTCTTCTTTTGGGGAGTATTTAAAGTAAAAACAATGTGCACATGAGCAAAGGGAACTTAACTACTTATATCACTTATTGCTATTAGAAGTTTAGAGTACATACTCCTTGTTTTTATTACTCTAACGATGTCACAGGATTCTTAAAGTAGAGTAGATTCTTAGCAAGTCAGCCTTAGCTTCAGTGACTTTTTTTTTTTTTTTTTTTTTTTTTTTTTTTTTTCGAGATAGGGTTGTAATTCTAGCTCTCCTGGAAGACCAGGCTGTCCTGGAACTCACAGCGATCCGCCTGCCTCTGCCTCCCAAGTGCTGGGATTAAAGGTGTATACCACCATTACCCAGCTTCAGTGACATTTTTATAAAGTAGTTTTCAATATTCACATTTTTAAACTTCTGGGACGCTTTTAAAAAGACAGTATGAATTAGAAAAAAATTAAGGAAGCCAAAGCTGTCAGCATGTTCGAGCTAGCTAGTAGTGCTTCACTGCTGGCCCTGTTCCTCCATGGCCTAGTTTGTGTATAAATTTTAATCTGGAAGTGAATTGAACAGAAACCAGAAAGCTGATTACCAAAGATGTGTCATAACTAAAGCAGAGACCATTAGGAAGCCGGATATTTCACAGAAAGTACACAGCACCCAAGGTTAGCAGCCCACAGGAAGGAATGGGAGGGGGGCGCTCCAGGCATACATAATGCCCAAGGTAAGCAACCCACAAGGAGAAATGGGGGCTCTGGCCACAGTTTCAGAAGTTTCCATCTGTGGTAGGCCGGCCAGTGGCAAAGCAGAGCATCCTACTTGGTGTTTGTGGAGGAAAGTTTCTTTCATCATAGTGCTCAGGATGCAAAATGGAGAGAGATGGGTTTGGGGTCTCAGTGTCCCTTTAAGGTCACCAGTGACCTAACCACTAGACCCAACTTCTGAAGATTCTACCAGTTCCCAGCAGTACCACAGGCTTGGCCCAAGTCCTTAAAAGTTTGGCTTGGGGAAACTGAAGCAAACTGAAGCAGTAACAATTTAATGAAGAATTGTCACACAATAGTAAAGCCATGTGCCATCTTTTAGTTTTAATCTGAAATTAAATGTTAGTTTTTATTTTAAAATTTAATTTCTAATGCTAGAATCAGTATTAGTATTAAACTGTGTGTGATAAAAAGAAATAATTTTCCATACTTTATGATTTTTGTTATCTCTTTCTACTTATATTGTAAATTCATTTAGATAATATTCTAATTGTTTTTAAATATTTCATTGCCAACAATATTAGCTATATTATAGTTACATCTCATTTTTGTGCTGATACCCAGTAATGAATAAATTATGTATGTGAAAACATCTCAATTCTCTGATTATTTCAAAAGTCTACATAGGATTCCACTCTTGTTTTTAATCGACTGTAGAAGTAAACCTTTTTTTACAATTGGCATTGAGATATGAGACTAATTAATACCAGCTTACTTTGTCCCAATAGGATTCTCAAATATGACGCCATATCTGTGTCTCAGCTACATCCCTGTAACTATGGAGAGTAAAAATTGTATACTATTTATTTGCCCATGTGTGAACACTTTTGAGCATACTTTTCAAATTGGTAGCATCTAAGAATGGAATTCTCTCTTTCCATCCCACAATTATGCCTATGTTCTCTTTCTCTCTCCCTACAGTCTGTCTGTCTGTCTGTGTTTATATCTACTTCCCAGTGAAGAAACTCACAGGACAGGACTATTAATTTTGCATTCACAACAATGAATGATTAGAAATATTTTTTTTAACTAGGTACAGCCGAAGATGCGAGTAATGAAAAATATTTCTTGATGTCATGTGTTAGGCAAAGACATTACAATTTAATTTTATGAAAATGTAAGTAATAATATCAAAATTCCTTTGGTGAAGAAATGGATTTATTTTTCATCTAAAGTCATCAGGCTGATGAAGTTATTTTAAAGAAGAATTGAACCATTGAGTTCTTATAAAGAGCTTTTAATATCTAATCAAATTACCAGAATTCCATTGGTTTGTTGTTGTTTTTTTAAATTTTTGACTGCATGCCTTACATGTATCTACAAAAGTTTGTTACTAAAAAGAAAATGTTTCTCTTTGACATTGAAATTATAACGTATTTTGGATGGTTATTTAAGAAATGTCTGTACTGTTATATATCAAATTTTAAAAAGATTGTTCTTGAAGTTCGGAATTAGAGCAGAGTGCTTGTAAGTTACCATTACTCTTTTTCTGTTGAAGTCTGAATCCTTTCCTTTTCACTTGCACGATGTGTGCTCATGTTCTGCTACCCAGCTAGTCTGGGTGCACAAGTTGTGTGCAGAGCAACCATGAGGAGGGCAGAGGAAATACCCATACAGAATCAGTCATGCTCTATGTGTTCTGCTCTGTGCCAGGATGTCTAATTCTGGATAGACACAAAATATTTCCCATTTAATTATCATTAAAAACCTAGTAGGGTGAATTTTATACAACATTAAAGTAGCCATCTGCAAATGAACATTTCGATCTATATACACATTTCTGTATTCACCAATTCTGTTTAGTTCCAGAACTTTCCCATCCATTTAAAGTGAAGTCATTTTGCCCCAAATCTCCAGTTTCCCCTCGTTTTTCCCTTTCCCAGACCTTGGCAAGCTTCACTATGTGTTTCAACTGTGTGTGTAGTATAACTGTTCATTTAGTTGGAATTAAATAATAGTTTTTTTTCTGTCTGATTTCTTCCCTTTACCTTAGTTCTTAGCATGTGTCAGTTGTTCAGTCCCTTTTATAGCAGAGTAATTTTTCCATAGTACGTATAATCAATCTCCAGTCTATTTAATCATTTCCCATTAATGGGCATTTAGGCTGCTTCTACTCAGAAGCCATTTATTGAACATATTACCTCCCCACAACAAGTCAGCTTCAAAAGCATTTGAAATGGGGCAGCTTCTATCTGTAGCAAGGGCCCAAAGAGCAGAATCTTATATTAAACTGACATGATGAGTAGTTCTTATACTGGACTTCCTGAAATGTACAGGCATGTCCTCTTGGTAAATGATTCAGAGGATACACTTATTATATGGACTATAAAAAAATAAATTATATATCATTTTAGTATCTTAAAAAGAAATTTAATTTTGTGTATTAAGATATGAGTAAGATAAAATGACCAACATGGTAAGATATCCCTAAAGGTGCAATAATAGCACTTAATATCTTGACAGCAACCAACAACTGTCTAACTGGACTCAATGCCCACTCAACTGGAGGGACATCATTCCTGGTACTATATACCTAGTCAACAATACATGGTTAGTAAGGTTACTTTCCTAAACCAATCCCTAACTGTACTCCTAAATACTTATCCTTACACCAACAGTGTAAGTATAGGTACAAGATTTATCAAAAAGCTTGTCTTTGCAGTAAATAGAGGATTACAGAAAGCCACAACCAGTCAAAATGTAGAGAACACTGTGGGATGCCCAGCCTTAGCTGATACATCTACAGCACAATTCTTGTTTACAGAAACATAGTAGGAGTGGGAGTGAGAAGATATTAAGAGCCAGAGGACCAGGAAGTCTGCTATTAATTGTGCCTTCTAACCGTGAAATCCCACAAGATGGCTGCTTTAAAAGGCATGAACAATTCTAGCAGCTGGTATTCCAACATAGATGAGGGAAATCTCAAGGGTCACACCCCTAGATGAAGAGTTACAAGCAGTTAGCAACTTCTGAGAAAATAATTAGTCTTTCTCAGGGACGAGCCTCCTGATCAGTTATCCAGTATAAAGTGGATAAAGTGGTAAAGTGATAAAAGCTAGACACATACATACAGACAACATTGAACAGACTCAACAGGTTGTATTTTTATATTTGTCTGTATGTTTATGTAAGAACAATGGTTAAAGAAGAAGAGGCCATAAATTTGGGAGGGGGTACATGGGACAGTTAGAATGCAGAATGAAGTAGGAAATGGTCTAATTATATTTTAACTAAGTAGATTTTTAATATAATATAAGTAATTTGACTGTGTTCAACATTAAACATAGTAATTATAAAATGCCTATTTGGATAGCTTTAGTTAGAAAAAATATTAATTTCTGCTCAAAATTTCTAGGAAGCAAAAATTTTAAATGTTATTTTTGTCAACTAATAAAAAACTATTGAAAATAAACATCCTATATGTATAATAATTATGCATGTAAGGCTTTTGAAAGAGCATATATATTATGTAAATGTAAGTTTCCTATCCAAGTATCATTTCAAGAGAGGCAAGCTTTAATAATGGAGGCAATGAGGAAACATAATAATGTTGATCAGTGTGCTTTGGAAGCTCTTCGGAAACAGTGGGAACAGTTTTTCTCATAAAGTCACTTAACTATTGAAGTGTTGGGATAACATTTTCCTGTGTTATATACAACACAAAAGGAATCTGGTTAAACAGTCAGATGAAGTGGTCTGAGTTTAGTAGTGCAAAACAGCAGTGAAATTAGGAAGGAATGAATGTTTGATGGTGTTATCCCATTCACTTTTGAATGCCTATTTTTTGTAGTGCCATTTAGCAAAATTATTAATGGAGTTATATGATATTTCATTTTTTGAAGTGGATTTCTAACACTTACTGTGGTGAAGTATTTTTAAACCTTTTTTAACTCCCATATTATTGGCCTTTTTGAAACTTGACAGGTATGTGCCTCAGAGGCTCTACACATCTGTCAAATATTAAATTACACTGTGAGTTGTTTGTTATCCCATCATTTTCTTCGCATTTGACATATAGAGTCTCAATGACAGTCTTTCCATGTTATGAAAATGGCCATAATCTTTTCCATAAATTTTAATGTTATACTAAATAAAAATACAATGATTTTTTTAAGATTAATGAACTATTAAGTAGGGAAATGAAGGCTGTCTTATGGTATATTCTTTAAACCATATAGAATATTTTTATTTATTTCATCTGAGTTTAAAGCCCATTTCTGCTGAAGGTGGCCATACTGTCTGTTGTCACAGATAATTGGAAGCATGGCTAAGCTGTCCCTCAAAGTGGACACATTGCTTTGTCAGTGAATGCTGGGAACTCACCTCAGGGAGTCAGTGGGGGATGAATATGTTTTAAGCTGTCACTAAGGTGGTCATTTCCAACTTCTTATCCCCTTAAAACAAAATAAACCATTGCAAAACGGTAGCTCAGGCAGCAGGTAATTTGAAAGACATGGAAGAATTTTCAGAGCACTGTTGATTTTCAATTGCACTAAAAATTAAAACATATACTAAAGTGATTTTAGCAGGTCTGAGGAGCATCAACAACTTCAATTTTTAAAGCAGATTTTTTTTCATTTTCAAGAGAATATACTACAAGAATACATTCAAGGTGGAATATAGTGCCAATAGATATTCAGAGATCCTTTTCTCTTATTCTCATTCAATATCAATTTTAAAAGAACAAGGCCTATGGACCAATAACATGTGTCTTGAGTCCAGTGTTAAACCACATAAATATGATTTCAGTACCAGGCTTAATGCAGGATGCTGCAACTTAAAAGCTAGCGAGATAGAACCGTAACTGTAGCGTATCGGGTGATGTGGCTACTATATCTAATTGCAGTGTCTCACCAGTGTACAAAGGTTGTGACACCTGTGAAAATCCCAGTTTGCTGTACTGCAGAGCTGTTTAGCTGAATTCTACAAGTCAGGATTGGCAGTACTATCTTTTAAAATCCTTCTCCAATATAATAAAAAAGTTTAAAAATATCAGTTTTTTATTATTGAGTGTCTTAGTGCTCACTCACAGTATTGGGAACCATAATGGTTAAAAAATGGCTTTTATTGTTTATAGAAAGTCTCTTACAACCAAACCTGGATATAGATTAACTTGTAGAAAATCAGTAAGGATAAGAGCACCCCTACTGGCTGCCACAGAAGACAACCATGTGATTTGGTTTTGTTGTTGTTTTTAAATGTTTTATTATTAGTTCTTTGAGAAGTTCATATAATGTGTTTTGATTATGTTTACTTCTTTCCCTCAACTCTTCCCAGATCTACCTCTTCTTCCCTACTTAACCTAACTTTGTGTCTTAACCAATCAATTTGTGCTGTCCAAATCTTTTTGAATGTGTAGCTTTCCTAGAGCATGGTTGGCTTACCAAGAGCTACACCATTATTACCTATAATGTCTTAGCTAGGAGTAGATCTGCATGCCTGTGTCTCCTGTCCGTGATGGGATTTGATATGGTTTGGGCTTCCAAAGGTTTTATACATGCTGTCTCAACCAATGTGATTTCATATGTATAGCTGTCCTGCTCTGTCCAGAAGGCAGAGTCCTGGTAGTCATCCACTGCCTCTGGCTTTTATACTCCCTGTTCCTTTTTTCACAATGATTCCTGAACCTTGGGAGGAGAGATTGCTGTATATATGTTGCATTTTGGGCTGAGCATTCTGCAGGCTTTTAATCTCTCACCTTGGTCAATTGTGAGTCTCTGATGAGGTTTGAGAAACGTAATAATCTACAGATATAGTTTTATCATTAGGAGTTGATTGATGCTATGATATTTAGCAAAAATAATTGTAGTAGAGTCTTTCCTAGAGCATATGACCTGGTAAGCCATAGGTGATTAACCCAGTAATGGTGCCAGGTTCCATCTTGTGGACTAGGTCTTAAATCCAATTTGAAAATGAGTTGGTTACTTTCATAGTGGTTGTGCCAGTATTGCACTAGTGGTCATGTCTTACTGACCCAGTCATTATTAGAGCTCACAGTTCACAGCTGGATAACATTAATGGTTACTTTTCACCTCTTGTAGCATTCATAGTATCTTCCAACACTATGAAGTAAGGATGAAGTTTACAGGTCAGTACCAGCTTGATTTCTCTATGTTCTATGACTCAAGTGTGTAGTGTTTTCAGCAATAAGGCCTTACCATCAACTTTGGAAGTAACCAAAAGAATTAACCCAATCCTGTCAGCATCTTTTATTTGTTAGCCTTTGATATCTAATAGGAACATTGTTCCCCACATATAGGATAATTCAATTTTAACTTTCTGTGGGGGTGGGGATTTCTGAAGTAGTAGGCTTCCATGTTGTTTTTCTGGAGGTCTTAGTGTTATTTATCCCTCACTGTATCCCTCCCGAGTTATGTCCTTTCACAGTAACCCAGCAATCTAAGAAGTTAATGGCTTTCCTATTCTCTGTACTCCATTCTAGTAGTTAGTTATCAAATCCAAAGACCCTCTAATTTATAGCCCTTTGGTCAGGAGTACCTCATGCCTAGACTTAACATCTGAAGTTAGGACATCTTCGGCAACTGTGCCCTTAACCTCAGGTATCTTATACAATCTGTAGATAAATAGTGGCAGAATTGAATCAAACTGTATTTAGCCACTTGGAGTAGAACCGCTAGTGTGAGAAAAGCTAACTCTATGAAAATGAAAGAAACAATTTTTTATTTTGCTTTTAGAAGTTTTCTGGAAGTAGCTTCTAGGCATGGTCACAAGTACTTGTACTATCTACACTCCCTTTGACATGTGATAACAGTGGTTTCTTTCTCAGGGTTTTATCATTCTCATCTAACCGGTGCATATACCAAATGCTACTTAGTCTCTTGTTTTTCTATTTTCAAAATTTTCCTGATGTTCAGTTGCCACTATTGCTTCAAGTCCCTGATAATTTCCACATCCATATGCAGCCATCACCTCAGTCTGTCTGATTGAAGTCCTGGAAGGTCATTTCTCTACTGGCATCATCTGCCTTCTTTGAGCTTAAACTCTTAGCAAAGTAAGTCAAGAATTTATCTAATGTTGTGTTTTTGCCAAGCAAGCTTTCCAGATGGTGTCCTCATGGTTGAAGTCCCCAGCCCTATTTTATGCTCCAGCTTTGCAATGTCTGTTCCTAAACCACGTCTTCTGCCTGGTCTGAAGTCTGGAGTACATTTCAAAAAAATGAACAAAAAGTGCCACCACAGATTTCACCATTTCCTCTAGGAGCGTCTACCCTTTAGAATCTGCAAGACAAATACTACCATCTTTGTTGAGTGTGTGGTCTATTTGAGCAAATCTTTTTTATTCAATACAAAGTTTTCTCTTAGATTTAAAGCACTTAGATTAGAAATCTAACATTTATTATGTAATTTATATTCATCACATTTGATATATTTAACACCTTCAAGTTTATCTGCTGTGGACTGTACAAATGTTATTAGCAATTCTTCCTATTTCACCTATGAGGAACCTGAGGCTTGGACTTAAAAGTACACCACTGGTAAGTGGTGAGACCCGGATTTGCATCAAAATCCTCAGTCTCCCAAGCTTGCCTTTGGTGATCATAGCCTCTCACTACATGGCTAGAAGACACACACACACACACACACACACACACACACACACACACACCCCTCCTGACTTATCCCAAGGTACCTTGCAACCCAATTGCAAGTTAAGCTTGTTTAGCCATCTGTACTGATTCACAGGACTCTTGGGCCACACCTTTCAGCCCTTTTTCCTTGCCTTTGTTTTTTTCTTAAAACCTCTGAGCATTTTTAGCATTTGTTATTTTATCCTCCAGTATTTTCAGATTTTATGTTTGTATTGGAATGTTTTTCTTCCTCTATCACTTCCAAAATTTATCTTAATAGCTTCATAGGGATTGGAGAGATGGTTAAGAGCTGCTCTTTCAAAAGACCCGGGTTCATTTCTCACCACATGACAGCTCACACCTGTCTGTACCTCCAGTTCCATGGGATCCAACATCGTCACATAGACATACATGCAGGCAAAACACCACTGCACATAAAATAAAAATAAATTATTTTTTAAGCTTCTTGATGAAGTTGACAAGTTTAGAGACTTTCTTTTTCTAATGCACTCCTTCCTGGGCTATCATCTGTGCATAGCCTATTTGCTCCTTGTGTTTTATATGTCAGAACTTTCACATTTGTAAAGGAATGATTACCAACTGCCCTCCTCCACATAAAAGTTACTGAATCTTCCTTCTAAGCAGCAATTATAATAGTCCTCAGGTATGAAAAGATAACAGCCCATAGTTCCCCATCCTGGATCAACTGAGTTTCTGGGGATAAATTGTAGGCTGGATAGTTCGCATCTATAATATTTTAAAACTTCTGATACGCAACACAATAGAAGTGAGAGTGAGACTGACAAGCAGTCAATTTATTCCCACTCAAATGAACAGAAGCGGGTATATTTTGAGTGTTGGCAGACTGCATCTCAGACTGTGGTTCGTGATGTCAGAAGACAGTGGGCCTCTTACTTTGCTTGTCTTAAAGCTTTGTTCACAGGAATGAACGCTTCCATAAGGATTCTCTTCTGACTGCAATTAGTAGAAGCACTGCACCTGCCTCCTGAGGGCAGACGATACACCTGGAGCTTTGTGGTGCCTCTGAAATTAACCTGTATGGAGAGCCTACACTCTTGGTGTCCTTCCAACTGCACACTTCTCTTCCTGTCTGTCTTGGCACATAATCTTTTGATAATTCTTGTCATTTATTTTCCTTTATAGTCATGTTTTCTCTTCTCAAAAAACTACCTTCTGCCTCTATGTTTAGCTCAGAGAGACTTCCTTAAACTAGTTCTTCTCTAGCAGCAAACAAATTACTACTTCGAGGAGACCCAACCTAAGTAGAAGCATAAACAAAAATATTACACATATGATGCAACTTGAACTGAACATTTTAGTAGAAAATTGAGGTAGTATCTAATATTGTCCGAGTCCCATCAATGAGCATATGCTGAGAGTTTCAAATAGGGATATTTTCCTGAAAAGACTGACACCTGGGCAAGAATTGGGATTGACTTAGGAGGGAATAATTTTGTAGTGTGGTAAAGTTAGTGATTTTGCCCATACCTCAATTCTGAAATCACCTGACAGACTCTAAGCTGTAAAAGTCAATCTCCCATGTACTCCCATGCATAGCATGGTGCCTAACTCAGGGTAGCCATATGAAATGTCTTCATGGATGAGTTCATAACAATTTGGCAGTCATAAGTCCCTTTAGAAATTAGGTTAAATCTCTGAGTTCTCCTCTAGAAAAATGACAGTAAGTGCCAGTGTGTGTGTGTGTGTGTGTGTGTGTGTGTGTGTGTGTATCAATTATAATTATCAGGAGTTCAAGGATTCTCAGAAGTCACTCCCATGTGAATGGAAGGCAGTGTGGGGGTGCAGATACATGCTGATGTCTTGAAAGTAACTGACTTTTTCTTGTGGTTTACACTTACCAGAACTGCTTCATCCAGTTTGCTGGCTGCAGAGAAATAGTTTAGGAAAGGCATTATGAGCAAGTATTGTTGTGAAGGATGTTAGCTATTTCTGTGCAACAGTCTACTCTTGGCAGCCTTTCCACCCAATTGATACATATAATGCTAATGTACAACTGAATTCACATAGTTGTGAAGAATTGATGATTGTATTATTTTTAAAGGGAACATTTTTTAGCCAGACTTTAACATTAGTTTAATATGAAGCTACTTTTGTACTCTACCTACATGATCTTATACAGTTAAGGAAAAATAAAGAGAAATCAAATATTATGTAAAAAGAGACATTTTCTATGCTTATTATGAGGTGTTGGCAAAGATAGTCTTCCTGAGTAAAAATGTTGCAGAGTAGGGTAGTAGGTGCCTGTTGTCTGAAAGCTATCAGTACTCAAGTACAGGCTGTGACCAAATAGTGCTTTGACGAAGTACAAATGCAAGGCAGGGAGCATTCTGAAGGATGAAGATTTTCATATTGGTTTGTAGTTAAAACATTCTCTCCTGCTCATCTTTCTGTCCCCAGGCTTTGCCACTGTGCTTTTATTTTTACAGTCAGAAGTCAAGCACCTGCACTTAACACTCAATCTGAGTCATGCTCCTCAAGCAAGTTTTTCCATTCCTCCTTGATTTTCTTTGAGTGCCTTCTGAGACTGTCACAATCAGAAAATAATGGAAAGAAAGGAACAAGAGACATAGGAGAGCCACCATTATTATTGTTTGCTGTCCTGTCTATGACGGTGTCCTGAAGGGAGTTGTGGGACACTGCTGTACTTACAGCCACCAGTGCAACCTGAGGAGTCCAGTCGGGCATGTGGAGCACATGCAAGTGTAACGAATGCCCGAATTCCTCAAGCTACGTAGGATTTTATTCCGAATCTCCCTCAATACCATCTGTCACACTGTCCATACTAAGCAGGTGTGTTTCCTTTCTAGAAAAGCTGATCTAAATGTAAAATAGGTTTATTGATGTCTAATGTGCACTGTACTTCTATTATACAGCAGTTTGATTATTCCCATTTAATAACTGACAAAACTGAAATCTTCACTGAGCTATTTTTTTTTCCAACTAAATGTTACTTACTTTTTCTGTGTTGACTCTGAAAACCGAGCCCAAGGCAGTTTGACCCTGAAGATGCTTTGCTGCAGTCCCCCTGTTGCACAGCATTTCCAAATACCTCTCCTCACCTCTCAGCCCTGTCCTTATGACTTACACGACACTCCAGTGAGAGGTAAATTGACCTGGAATTGTTATCAAATCTCTGGAGTTGTGAACAAAATACAAATAAAGTTTTTTATACAGGTGTTTTTACCATTAACACCATGCATTCTTCAGGCCTAGAAGACAGATGTGACCAAGTATCTGTCTTTCAGAATGCCTCTGTATTGTTTTGTAGTGCGCAGTAATACTTAACTAATCCATTTTTTACTAGTCTTCAGAAGTCAGACTTGGTCTTGCCAACATGAACTCAAGAGACTAAGAATGACCTTGTGCTCTCTGTGGATGAATGTCTTGGATCATAGGGTGTGAGACCAATAGAAAGTAGCTTCATCTGACCTTTGGGAGTTTATATCACTGTAACTTTAAAAGTTCCAGTGGCAGAAAGATTCTTCGGTCAATGTGCATATGGAGAGACTGATATCTTTTAAGGCTTATGAAAATAAAACATGCACTTAAAATAAGCTCATGTTTATTGCAGGTTCCAGAATTCACATTCTTTTGTAATCATATTCATTTTGCAAAGCTGAAACTTTATTAAGCAACTATTTTTAACCAAGCAGGATGCTGAACAGGTTCGGATAGATTGCTGTATTTTACTGTCTCAGCAGTCCTGTGGCTGGCCTTTCTAGAAAGCATTGTGCCATTACTCAGAGCAGAGTATTATGTGCTATTATAAGACAGTGATTTCTTTCTGTCAAGATGTGTTTTAAACTATTACACTCATGACTGTTGTTTTTCTTCTTTCTGAGAGAGGATAAATGCTATTTACAAGAAGTTCTATTAGGTGGACAGAATTCTATTTTCAAAACTGACTTGATGAACAGAGTTTGAAACCATAAGCCCTCCCAGTAAGACAGTTCTGTAGCACAGGAGCAAGTATAGCTAGTAATCTGGCTTCTGACGGGTGAATCTAAATTCAAATGTAAATTTCCACCAATCAGAACTCAGAGCTAATATCAATGTTGATCATAAGAAGAAAGATGTTTCTAATTAGCCAACTTTAAAGCCCCATCTTAATCACTTAGAGCATTCTTATGCACATCTGTGCTGCAGGAGTAACTGGATTACCTCCATGGTGTGTGTCTGGGTGTGCGTGTGTGTTTAAAGCCATGCTATAACTCTATCCAAATGCAATTCAGCACTGCTTTAAAGTTTAGAAGCAAATGTGTACTTAGTAATGTAGTTTAAAAACTGAAACCCCCTCCTACCTTATGTGTTCCTCTCTTGTAAAGCAGTCTTGTTTGTGGAGGGCAGCCGTTGCAAATGCTGTGACACATACGTCCCCTAGCTTCTTTCCCAGACCTTTATCTAATAAATGAGCACCAGAGCCAGGGCCTCTCATGTGGTTTTGCTTCAACTGACAATGACATCAGAATCTTTCCATTGCCTTTTTAAAGTAAAATTATGCCCAAAATGAATAGTGTTGCCAGTAAAAGAAACTGAGTCCTAAGAGTAATTTTTCATTAGGGTAAATGAGGTGATACAATAAACAGCTGAAACCTGACATGATGCCATGGCATGGAACTGCAAAACAAAATCTTGATTGTTCTCGTGGATGTGTCCTAAGGCTTTTATGTCTTTTGCATGCCTTGTGTGTACATGGGCTGATCAGTACAAATAGGATTTATCCTCAGATATTTATTTCCATCAATGAATGACCAGATGGCTCTTGCCTATGTTGGAAGAGAATGTTTTTGCTTATCCTGTAGCTCTGAGTGACACTACATATAAGAAGCTAAGCCAAATAATCACCTCTAACTCAAAAAAGTGTGTCACTGCCTTCCCCTGTCCAGTCAGGTTGGCAGCAACTCACAAATGCTTTCATTCTTATATTTTAATTGAATTAGTTTGTGTGTTTTCTCAGTATAAGTAACAAATTCTTATTATGGCAAATTATGACAATACAGACAAAATAGAGGACGAAACTTTATTTAACCCTTCCCAAATCTGATAAAGGTAATGATATTAGCATCCCTCATAGATGAGAAAACCAAAAGTCTAAGATGTTCATTGAATTGCTTTAAGTCACTCAGCTACTCAAACAGTGGAGCACTAACCCAGTCTTGAGTCCTGCTGTTGTGTGTGTTTAGATGTCTCTTAACACTTCTACAGGTTTCATTTCACTGTATAGTACTGTGTATTTCACTGTATAATATAACATATTGAATAAAAGTGTGTAATTTTTATACACACGACTGGCACCTTTTGTGCTGTATTTACAAAGTATTTCTTTACTGGATTATAGTATGGGAGAGGCAGAAAAGGAATAGACAGAACAGAAAGCCACGGAAACTATGCATTTTGTCACCCATAAGAAGGAAAAGAAGCTCTGACAGTGTGTGTAAAGGCAAAGATAGAAACAAAAAGAAGTCTCTTTTCCCTTTAAAGCTGGTTCAGACACTAGTCACACACTTTCTATCACGTCACGTGTCTCTCTCCAGCTCCAACAGCAGAAGAGGGAAGCAGAGATTGGGTCTAGTTCCATGGCTGGTGCTTTTCTGAGGATCTCTCTGGGGTGCCAAATGCCTTCTGCTGGACAATAGCCAAGTGCTACTCTTGTGAGGCAAAGCTCTGTAGTGACTCCTCTATAGAGATGTCAGAGAGAGAGAGTGAGAGAGACTGAGACTGTTTTGTACAAAACCATATCTGGGTGACTTATAATCATACACATCTTTCAGGTTCTACATTAAGAACATATGTCTTACCCTGAAGGCAGTATTCTTAAACACTGTCCTTTCAGTTTAATCTATTCTCGCTCCCTTCAACCAAGTCTACAGGAGAAAAGGAAAAAAAGAAAAGAAAATCTTTTGCCTTCCAAGTAGGATAAATAGGGAGTTTCATGGCTGCTTTTTCTATTTGTCCTGTTGTGGTCAAACTTCCATTGGTGCACTCTCTTCATAACGCTGATCCCACAATATCTACTCTGAGCTTCTAAGAATTCTCTGTACTCTCTTGCTGTAGGAGGAGCATCCATACTGTTAAGTTTGGGCAGTGTGGCAGACATCGTGCTGGGAAAATCAATGTCAGGCTACTTGCCTGTCCAATATTTATGGAATGAATCGACTACAAATGTCCTCCTCTCCAGTCTACCCCCTTTTCTCATTTAGGCTGGTAGAGAGTGATGGGCCAGTATATGTGCCATCAGCAAGCCCTGAAGACCTGTGCCTAGTACCTCTACCTACCCCAGTAGGTATAATCATTGGCATTGGGACCTAAGCTTCAATGCTAAGATGATAGAAAATTCCTATACATGGAGTTATTTTTGTACTGTAAATTTTCACTTGTCACAAATGCTTTCTGATCAGTGTATTATCTTTTTCAATTGTGACCTAGGCCATCAATAAATGGATATTCATTTATTCTAGAAGTATAACCCTATTTCAGTACAATATATCAGAGGAGTGTTCTGCATTGCATAGCTGATTCCATGTCACAGTATGCAGTCCTTCGAAGTAGTATTTTGTTGATCTTAGTGACAACAAATTCAATATATCTGATAATACTGCATAGCAGGTCTTCATTTTCTTTACTGTTGGTGTGACAGTCGCTCTTTAATGAATCCTTCTTTTGTATACCATTTGCATTGCATATCAGGAATGAAGAGCTGAGCTTGCTTAAGCAATAGCTGTGATGTTTATACTTTTATATTCTTCAATCAAGAAATAATTACCCTTCAACCAACCTCACCTCTTTCTACTTCATATATGCCAAACACCTAAATAAACATAACTGAAGTTCCCACACCACACATCCATTTAAAGAAGCAGTCAGGATGCAGAAGAATAGAGGAATGTGTACATCTGTAACCCTGCTAGGCAACACACTTGATTTTGCTCATTTATTTACTACTAGGAAGTAAAGAATAAGATTTGTTTTAACTTGAGTTCTATAAAATTGAAATGTTATTCGTGGCTAACAAAGATATTGTCACAAGTCTTTTGGTATCTCATTGGCTTGCTGCCTATAGCTCTCTGTTGGAATACATCTCCACATGGATTGATTTTTAAATGGCTTTCAGCAGTTTACTGCATGGCCATCTGGCCATTTGCTGTCTGTACTCCCAAACTAACTTTCAGTTCTAGATTAATTTGGCTTTTGACACTTTTAGGAAACAGTTATGCCCTGGTATACATGATTGAAGTATCAAATGTATATAAAGAAGATTATTGACAACCTAACTTGAAAACAGCTCATAAAATACAGGTTTTTAATGTAGCTAAATTATGAAATGATTACTTAAGTTTATATGAAAGTTCCTTGAGTTGCTCTATTCCATTAAGAAGTTAGTTTTTCTAATACATTATTACTAAATATAAACAGTTTAGATTTATACCACTTCAGTATTTAAAGACATATTAGTACATTTCTGTGCTTATGACACAGAATAATACTTAAGAAAAACAATGAATGGATATAAGTCTCTTTGGAGCATGTATGCTGTATTATAAATGCACTGTTCAAAGAAAGGATATTTCAAGATGAAAAGTAAAATTTCTTCTGTAATAATGTTGAACTTCAGACTAATTTTTACATCCTGAAAGAGGATGTGCATTGCAGTAATCTGTAGGCAGTCAATACTTTATTTATTTAAAAATGATTAACAATGGCAAGATGATTCTGTGGGTAAAGTTCAACCCTTCAAACCCACGAGGTGGAAGGAGAAAATGGATGGACTCCACAGAGTTGTGTTATCACCTTCATCTGTACATCATAGCAACCAACTCTTCCTCCTATCACCACATACACACTAGTAGTAGTAGTAGTAGTAGTAGTAGTAGTAGTAGTAGTAGTAGTAGTAGTAGTAGTAGTAGTAGCAGCAGCAGTAGTAGTAGTAGTAGCAGCAGCAGTAGCAATAATAGTGAATTAACAATAGTAATCAGCTTGAAAGAGCCTCATAATGCTGAAATGTCTGGTTTTCCTTTGTTTTTTAATGGATTTTTTTTCCATATAATATATCTGGAATATAGTTTCCCTCCCCCATACTTACTCCCTATCTCCACTCCCATGTGGATTCACCCCCTTTCTGTCTCTCATTTGAATACAACGGGCATCTAAGGGATAATAATAAAATATAATAAGATAGAACAAAAATAGAACATTGGAATAGGACAAAAGAAACAAGCCAAAGGAGACGAGCCCAAGGAAAGGCGCAAGAAACAGATATCTATGCAGAGACCCACTCATTTGCACACTAAAGAATACCATAAAAACTGCTAAACTGGAAGCCATAATATCTACTTAAAGGACCTGTATTGGGGGGGGATAAAAAATAAAAGATACATTTAAAAAAAATTAAAAGCCCTTATAAGACATTATGAGACAAGGAACCTCCAAAGATACCTCTTAGTTTGTTTTCTGTTGGCCATTTACTGCTGTGCATGCAGCCTACCCTAAGAGTACTTTGTTTCCCCAGTAAGACTCCTTTGGGGAAACTAAATTTTCATTTGCAAGTGGTTTTTATTGGAGATAGCTTCTGGGTTAGGGACGGGGGCATGTGTCCACTTCCCCTTTCAGCTCTAAGACCCCATCTGGTACAGACCTATGCATGCTGCCACAGTCTCCGTGAGTTCGTATATATGTTGGTCCAGTTGTATTTAAAAGGCTTTGTATTCTTGGTGTCCTCCATCCCCTCTGGCTCTTAGACATTTTCTGTTTCCTCTTCTGAGGGGTTCCCTAAGCCCTGTAGGGAAGGGATTTGGTGGTGACATCCTGTTTAGTACTGTAATTTCTAATGTTTCTTACTCCCTGCATATTATTTGGCGTTGGGTTTCTGTATTTGTTCTCATCTGCTACAGGAAGAAACTTCTCTGGTGATGGCTGAACATGGCACTGATCTATGAGTATATCAGAATGTCATTAGGATCATTTTATTGCTACATTCCCTTAATAGAACAATAGTATTTGGTTTTACCCTCAGTCCCTGAACTATCTAGTCTCTGGTTCTTGGTCACCCAAGCAGTGTCAGGTATGGGTTCTGTCTTGTGGAATGGGTCTTAAGTCCAATCAGATACTGGTTTATTACTCTTATAAGCTTTGTGCCACCATTGTACCAATATATCTTGTAGGCAGTACACCATTGTAATTGTTGTTCTTCTAAGAGCAAAGATTTCCATTTAGGTGGTTCCTCCTCCCCCTCCTCCTCCTCTTCGTCCTCCTCATCTCACATTCAAGCTCAGAGCTCAAGGATGTGTCTAGCCTTGCTAGGAAGTTTGCTCTGGGCCCTTTCTCTACCTTGGTAGGCTAGAATTACAGATGGGCTAAAAAGTCCAGTCAACACTTACATGTGTTTCTGGGGATCTGAACCCCTGTCCTGCCACTTGCTTGATTAGTACTTTAACCATTGAACTACCCTCCCATCCCCTATATTTTGTTATTAACCTTTGTTTTGTTTTTAATGCCCTTTCTTATTACATTTTGGTTTTCCTTCCATGAATGTAAAATATTAACATTGTGACACTTATTATAGAATTTTCTGTTTCTTTCTGGTTCTCCTCATTGTGACAGTTTTTGTTTTGTTTTGTTTTTGTTTTTTCTCTCCAAGTTATATTTATCCACCTGATTCCTATGTCCTGTTTATTTCCTGTTAAGAGGTTTCCTCAGGGGCTGGAGAGGTGGCTCAGTGGCTAAGAGTACTTCTTGCTCTTCCAAAAGACCAGAGTTCAGTTCCTAGCATACATATCAGGTGGCTGATGTCCAACTAGTCCAGTTCCAAAAGATCTGAAATCCTCTTCTGCCATCTGTGACCACACATGTGTGGTCGTACATTCAACCAAATACACATGCATACACATAAATCTCTTTAAAATGGATTTCCTCATGTCACTTACATCCATTCCTACTGTAGAGCAAGACCTCAAAATATGACCAGTTCTTTGGAGACGAAATTTGTTGACTGATGACCATTCTCTTCAGTGGAGCAGAGATCAGTTTGTATTGTGAGGCAGCATTCACTGTCTCTACGTCAGTCCAGTTTCCAGAGCAAAGCTTGGACAGTCTCTTGGACGCATTTCTCAAGCGTCTGGGAATCCAATGGGGAAAGGTTACTAACACTGCAATAGAAATGGGTTTGTTTTCCTTCCCATTAACTCAACCCTTGCCGTGGTCCTCACCTGGCCTCTGATCCAATCCCTCTAGTTAGAAATGTTCCTTTCTGACCTGGACATGAAAGCTGACAGGGAAGGAGTAGATGGAAGAGAGACTGGGAGAGGCAATCAGGGGCTTTGGGATTACGTTACACAGAGTTACTGTTAACTGTGCTTCTGTTGTACTTTGTAACTCCTCCTCCATGGGCCCCTAGAGTAACCACATCTTGATCCTTTCAGCGTTTCTGCAGCACCAGGAGCAACTTCTTGGATAAGACGGCACCCATGTCAACTCACTTGTCCTGAGCAGCATGCTCTGTGTCTTCTTCATTCAGGTTCCACCCATCCATTTACATTCCATCTTCTGAAATTCCATTGATACTTTTTTCTATTAACATTTGCCCCTTTTTTGTACATAAGACTCCTTGCCTTCACCCATTATTTTGGGAGAATTCAAACAACAGAAGGAGGTTACATGTTATTGTTGGTCCTGCCACATTTGTCCTAAGGTGTTCTTTACATGGCAGCCAGAGTGTTTATACAGACCCCTGCAGACTCAAAGCTTCTCAAAGGACTTATAGCCCCTTCACTTAGGTTACTAAGGACAGAAAGCCTCCCCTGCTGATTTGCCAGTCTTCTGTCATTCTTCACCCTAACTTCATGCCTGTCCTCCACCCCATTAGTGCTCTCCTATTTTTACTCTTTCTTTCTGAACCTTGTCTTTCGTGCTCTGGGCCATTTGCATGTGTGATTCTCCCCCCCCCCCCCATTTACAGTTCTGTTAACTTTACATTACTACAATCAAATACCTGAGGTAGCCAAGGTATGCAAAGAAAAGGCTTATGTTGCTTATATTTTTAGAAGTTCAAAGTCAAGATCAGACATCCCCATTGGGTTGGCTTTTACTAAGCATTGCAGATGGTGGCTCATATGGTGGGAATATGCGTAAAAGCAGTCTCGTCTAGAATCAGAACAGAGAGAGGGAAGTGGGGCAAACTCAGCCTTCTATATAGCAATTCCTTGCCAAAGTTACCAAAGGACAGAATAAGATCTACTTCCCTTGGCATGTCCCAAATTACCTGAAGACCTTCCCCTAAAACTCATCTTCCTAGTGATCGACCACCTCCACTTCTCAATAGCACCACCCTTTGAAAAACACATCCAAGTCATAGCAGCAGCCCACCTCTTACTTTTATACCTGGCAAATTTCTGACCTTCATGAGAACAGAACAGAGCTAAGCATCCCCTGCTAGTGCAGTTCTGGAGCCAGGCCCTCTCCAGATGTGGTTTCTGCTGCAGCTCCACCCAGCTCTCTCCTGACAGGAGCACCTCCCAAGCTAAGTTCCAGGGCAGCTGGCCATTTGGCATGCCATCTAGCATGCCATCTAGCATGCTTAATTTTCATTGACTGGTAGATGTCTTTTTTTTCCTCTAGAATCTTTTCATTCAGTGTTTTCCCTGTTTTTTTCCAGACCTTTCTTTACCTTGATTATATTGTAGAAATGGTCTCTGCATGTCAAGTGTTCATAATTATCTATTATATTTTTTGTATATTTATTTTGTGCACTTTTATTTCAAATACAAAATTAACTAACAACACTATCTTATCATATTAGTTCTGAATGAGACTGATTTCTGTGGCTTAAGTATTAGATAGCAAATATAATCAGAACATGAGATAATCAGTACCCAGTGTTACCACATTTAATAAGAGTAAGGAAGAGATGATTTTTTTGATGCTGTATGTTCATGCCTGAGAGATGGAAACTGATGCTTTATATTTCCTGATCTTGTTTTTCTAGTCTTTTGGAGTTTAAAGGGAAGAGAGATAATGAAGAAAAAGTATAGGAAAAGTGAAAAGCGGAAAACAGTACTACATGAAAAAAGAAAGGAGGAGGGAAGGGAAGGAAGAAGGAAGGAAGGAAGGTAAAAAGGGGAATATATTTGTTTGATTTTTGTAGTTTATGTGCCCCTAAGCCATGGACACAAGTGAATCAAATGAATCAAATGAAGATAGCATGTTAAACTGCTTGCCTTTAATGGGTGGCTAAAGTATAACATGAAAGGAAACCATGAATGCAACCTGTGTAAGAGTGCTCAGAATGATCAGTGTCCCTTTAGTAACAATAAAAATATTATCATGATCCTTACCATTGGCATCCATTTTTTAAAGTGGAAATTGACTGAGTTCTTAGCATGTGCTAACAAATATGAAAGCATACTTCTTCAAAGCACTATTATCATTTCTCTATTACTAACAAGTTAATTGGTCCTTAATGAAAAGACTTTTCCCAAGACAACTAAAAAGTAGCAGAGCCTAGAATTTGAACCCAGATAACATGACTAGTGCCCTGCCTTGCTCTCAATGCTGCTTTGCCAATTAACAAAAAAGACTTGGTTAGGAGTTTGAACTTTACTTCTTTGAAAAGTCTACGGTTGGTCTCACTCTCATGGGACAGATCAGAAGACTGAGGGTTACAGAGATTAAAAAACTATTCATAAGCCAAACACTATTAAGAAAAAATTCTTTCTGGAAACTTTGTGTTTGTTTGTTTCTTTGTTTGTTTTAGGTTTTTAAAAAGTAACACTGAGAAACAAAACATACTACCATTGGACATGCCAAAGTGGACAAGGACAAGCCCAGGAAGCCTCAACCCTATGCTAAGAACCACAGGCAGCTAAGGAAAGCTCTAAGTGGGAGAAGTGGTCTTCCCCAGGGAAGAGCACAACAATTGGCTATCCAGTGCCAAACAGACCTGAAAACATAAAGTAACATTTTATGAACTGAATACCTTATATTTATGAAAATATATGTCTTAGTCACAGTTCAGTTGCTGTGAAGAGACACCTTGACTGCAGCAACTCTTATAAAAGAAAGCCTAACTGAGGGCTTGCTTGCAGTTTCAGAGTCTCATAGTCCATTATCATCGTAGCAGGGAACATGGTGGCACACTGGCAGACATGATGCTGGAACAGTAGCTGAGAGCTACATCCACAGGCAGTAGGCCCATAGACTGGGCCCACCATGGACTTGAAACCTCAAAGCCCACCCTCAGTGACACACTTCTCCAACAAGGCCACACCTCCTATTTTTCTCAAATAGTGTTACTCCCTAGTGGCTAAACATTCAAATTGGGGCCATTTTTATTCAAACCACAACAGTATGTATATATACATATATGCAGGCAATAACAATTAGTGAAAAAAGAGGCCATGAATTTAAAGGAGAATGTGGTTGGGCATATGGGAGGGTTTAGGCAAGGAAAGGGAAGAGAGAAATATTGTAATTATAATATAATCTAAAAAAAAAAAAAAAGTTGTCATACTCCAAAGGAAACAGTCCAATTGGACATCCTATCCTAAATTTGTATAGAAAGAGGGAAGTGATTCTCTCTTCAATGCCAGTGCATTTTCCCCATCTTTTTTTAAACCTCTAAATAAGATTTCCTGCCAGAAAGGATAAAAAGATCCTGGAATAAAACACATGAGTGGAGGCCACGTCCAGAGCTTCTGTCCAAGTGTCCCTGTTTTATTTATGTCTATGGTGACATGGGATTCCAGGAGTAGGGGAGAATACTTACTTACTGAAAAAGTAAATCCATCATAGCAGAGTTCATGGTAGCAAGAGCCAGTAGTGGAATGGTTCAACCCAAGATAGGAAAGTGGTAGCAGCTGTTCCTTGCATACATGGAGGAGGAAACAGAAAATACTAGATCTGAATGAAAGGTGGGCAGAACCTCCACTGGCTTACCCCTAGCCATTTTCATCTGCCTGCTTTCTCCTAAAAGTTCCACAGTCCCTAAAATATTATTATTCACTGGGGAACAAGTTTTCAGAACATTTCAGATTCAAACCATAATACTAAACTATCATTAAACAAGATGAGTAAGTAAGATGCTTTGGAGATCCAAAAAGAATCAATGAGTAAATTATGCAGATTGTGATGCATCGATTGATGATATCAGAAAACAAATCTTAGTTTTAAAATGTTGCGGTGGGCTATAGATGTACCTTGATGATAGACAGTTGTCTAGTACAGGCCTTTCATCCCTGGCATTGTTAAAAACAAACAACAACAAACATGGTATCAGTAACTTACAAGTTTGGGGACTAGGATAATAAGTATATATGAAATGTCACTGTAGACATGCTAAAACTTTGTTAAGTATCTATGTGACCTCTTATACATTGAAGAAACTTACCTGTTGGATGAATCTTTTGTATTATTAAGCACAGTGACTGAGTGATTAAGGAATGCAGTTATGCCCAAGATGACCTAAGGAATAATCCCGGCAGTAGATAATGTGGGGAAGAGCAAAGTGACTATAAGGCTACACAGAAGCCCAGAGTGCCAGTAGGAAGCAAGAGGAAAAGAGAAAGCGAAAGAAGTGTAACCTTAGAAAACCTACCTCCACTTGGGAGAGAAAATTCTATCCTTGAAGGTTTTGCTAGGTATTTTCCTAACTATTGAATTATCCAAGGAAACCTTATGTAAACCAGAATTTAGTTGTTGCCTTAGAGAGCTTCTTTGTTGGGGCAGTAGAGATAATGAGAAGTCTGTGTTGACAAGTCTAAAAGGTAGCTTTTATATTCTCAAATATTATTAGGACTTTGAATTTTGTATGTGAGAAGACTATATCCTAAAGGGGTTTTATAAAATTGGCTAAGATGAATTGCTCATATAGGTAGGCAGTTAAATTAGCAAAGCATACAATCAAAAACACTTTGAAGTTAAGAGAGAATGGGGACTCAAGACATAACCATTTAAGACAAATAATACTAATTATATACACTGTTGTAAGAGAGTCCATATAAGCAAATGGTAAAAGAAAAGTTGCCCCCTAAGTGTTAGATTTGTAGAAATTACTCTTACAAATTGTGGTGGAAAATATAAATAAGTAGGAATAGGCTCCTGGGTAGAGAACCATTGTTTTGTTAGGACAATCTTATATCCTAGCCATTTAAAGGTGAGATATCAGGAAAATCGCCTTTACAATCGAAGAGGAGGCCATAATTTCTCTGTAAGTCTTCTCTGGAGCCCCAGACACAGCTAATAAGGCCTGTCTGGTGACCACAAATTCTCTTTCAGTTTTAGCATGCATTTATTGGGCCCATGAATAGTGGGAGGGTATCTTCTTGTTAATTTATCTGCAGTTAATATTTGTAGATCCTCATTTTTTATTATGAATTCTGTCTTGTCCAAGCAAGGCACTCTTGCCTCCTATCCTCCCAAGATTGCTGTCAGTATTTCATGTTGCTTTCAAATGTTTTGCACCATGGGGCACAAATTTTGTTTCAGGCACCAAATACTAAGCATTGAAAAAACAGCCTCACTCACCACAGTGCTGTTTGGAGTCTCATTTTCCAAAGCAGTTGTGCTGGGTGTGTGGGGTCAGGACTGGTTCATCTGTGACCTGAGTCTGTTCAAACATCAGAAAAACCTCCATGACTATGTGCCACCTATTTCATTAATATTTGCCCTTAGTCATCACCAATGAAAAAGAGCATGCCTCCATACCACAGCCAACCAATCAAGAATAGGTCTTTCTGCTTAATGTGGTGGCTTATAAGCATATAATTAGCCAGGGTTTCTTCGCTTGTGATCCTTCTATTTAGTAAAGGTAGCATGGCAGGAGGTAAAAAGAATATGTACACGTTCAAATTCTATGTCAAGAGTTTTGCTTTTATACTTTATAGATACACTATAAAGTATATAAATCTGTTCACCATATAATTGATGTATTAGAGACATGTGGGCGAGCATGATCTTTTAATTAACTTTGCTATTTGCTTATGTGGCTAAATTCTAAAAAATGTTAATTATGTAATTAATTTCTAACACATTGCTGGGTAGTAACAATGAATAGTTTTGAGGTTTTTTTTGTTGTTGTTGTTTTTTTTGTAAATTACTCAAGGCCTTAGATCACCAAACTGTCTTTATGGTCTTCCTGGCAAGTTTTAAATGTTGCTTGTTTCTTATTTCTGTTTCCTTTCTCCTTAAGTTGGGTTCAATCCAAGAATCCGCAGAGATCACTTAGATGAATGTAGTTGATGGTTTCTTTTTCTAAACCATCTCTTCGTCTGTCACTCTTTCATGAGCTCTGCTATTTCTTTCATATTTCCTACTAATTTCCTAATACAGCACTTCAGTGTAGAATTTCTGCTTTGAGGGGTCATCAATTTCCCAAGTGAATGCCTCTTCCCATCCTTCCTGCCATTGCTGGTCTATGGGAATTTATTGCCCATCTGCCTGCATGCTTTTCACCCATGCTTCTTAAAACCTAAAGTAACATTTCCTAGAGTTTCCTGGGTCAGTCATTAGTTTTGAAGATGTCATGTTAGGAAGACTCTTGTTCCATAGAATGCTAAGTTTGGGAGAGAGTTTTTATGTATTATGATATACTAAGTACTCAAACAAGTGGATGAATGAACATTTGTATAGCACATGGCAGTATGCAACTTTAAAAGCTCTCTAATGAATAAATGTTTGGTTTTTGTTTAACCTAGCATTTCCTAAACTTTTTCCTTATGAAACATTTTCTGATGTCCCACAAAATTGGTGTTGCAAAAAACACAGTCTGTGAAACTCCAGCCTGAAGTGCAAAGTGGTGAGCAGTACTGCCCCTCCATCCCAGGCCTGAGCTAGATCTACACCTCTCTCCTCTCTGCCCCACCAGCAGCACAGGATGCAGCTCAGCATTCTCCTTCCTCTGCCCTGGCTTAGATTGGAATACACTTTAGTCATTTGTACTCCCTTTTCTCTTTACTCTCCCAACCTTTGCATCATTTGTTAAATTGCCTGCTGTCTTCCCAGTCTCTTTGATGAAGCAAGACTGTAGCTCATCTTTATCTTACAGACTTCAATCATAGGCATGTTTACTCCTTTGTCTATAAAACTCTGTAGTTGGAAATTAGTGTGATATGTACTTTTTATTATAACTTCTCAAAAAGAGAATTGTGAATAGTACATCTTCCCATTAATACATTTCAGCCAAAATAATCCTTTCAGCATTGTATTCACCCCATGTGCATGTCTGGCTGCCTTTTCTTGCTTTAAAGTGTGTCTTCCTCTTGAATCTCCCTCTGATCAGCAACATATGTCTCTGTACATTAGCAGGAATTAACTGAGATGGTTTAGGAGGTTTCGCTTTACTTACTACCCTTCTTACCATCCTTTAAACTTAGAATCTATTGGTTCTCCTGACTGACTTAAGGTTCAGTTCTAGGTTTATATGGCATTCTTGCAAAGGGTGGGAGGGAGAAAGGGTGGGCTATAAATTTATACTTAGGAAACACTTGCCTAAGCTTGTCTTTATACATTGCCTAGAATAGTCCCGGGATTTTGTGATGTCTTTGGAAACTGAGGTACAGAGATAGGAAAGATTAGATTTTGAAAGGAAAGGCTGCAAGAAGGGAATCTCTTTCATTTATTGGCCATTGGTTGGGAACAAAGTTAGAAAGGAGAGTCCTCTGGCTAATAACAGATTGGAAGTGTGGGAATGAGTGTGGTAATCATAATCCTGAAAGTTTGACAGTGCTTCTGAGAGATTCAGGAACAAGGAAGAGACCATTTTAAGAACAGGATGGCCAGGAACATTTCCTTAAGAAATGGTGGGATATGTAGTGACAGACAGGGTACCTGCTCTGAAAGGAAGGTCGTGATTTTCCTTTGTTTGTTCTTCCCTCCTTTTTTAGAGCCTTCTTTCCATCTTCTCTTATAATGCAGCTCCACCAGAATCTGAGCTGAGGAAGAGAAGTGTTGAGACTTGAGCCTGTTTGCAAAATATCTGTAGGTTAGTGCTAAGACATGCTATCCATTTCCATGTCAGCCCATCTTTAAGGTATTTTTTTAAAGCCTAAGAACAACTTATCACTAGGCATCTCTTAATTGTAGATTATAAATAGTGTCTGGTTAAGAATATTCTGAATGGGTTAATTAGAGTGGTGACTATTATTAAGCAAACTGCTTGTTAGTATTATGCCTGTTTGAACTTGGTATTGATGAGAAGTAATTGACCACAGAGCTGTATTCAGAAAGGCAGAAATAGTGTTGTTTTTTTAATTTCTAGTATGGCAATAAATTGTTTGCATAAACATGCCTATGAAAATATGAGCTCCAAGGCATAGAGATTCAGGCTGTGTGGGGTGGTAAATGATATTGTTTTGTTTTGTTTTCAGATTAATGCATTTGTCCAGCTTTATTGAAACAAAATAGTTAAAATTTGTTTTATTTTCTGCTTTCCCATTATCTGCAAAGTATATGAGAATAATGTTTTTAACTTACTCCAGCTAACAGACATGTCATGTTAAATCCAAGTGATTACCTAAGTACTTCTTTGGGCTACAATCACTATAATAAATAGTCTGTTAAAGAAAAATATGAAAAGATGTATTAATAAGGAAAAAATTGCTTGTAACTACCCTCTTCTAGGTACTAGATTGTTATCTATGTTATTTATTGGTATTTTGTCCAGCTCAATTATTAAGTTTCCCTAGCTCTGGTATTCCATGGGGAATTTATTCTGTGAGCTAATAAATTACACCGTCAAGGAGTTTTTCTTGAAATTCAGCTTAAAATTTCCCATTCTTAATTTCATCTCATTATTCCTAGTTATACCCCTTTGTACCAAGCTAAATAATTATTCTTTCTCCTTCGAGACACCTATTATGTATCCATCTAGTTGTCACTTCACCAGGCCATTCATATTTAGCTCCTATAATCTGTCCTCATAAATCAACTCTTCCATTGCCTTAATCATTATTATTGCTCTTCTAAGAACTCTCTAATTTTCAAACATACACAGTTGTCAGGGGCCCCAATGAAATCAGCATTCACACAGACTCAGCTTCTTCCTACCTCTGCAACAGAATCTAGAACCCAGTGTGCCATTTACTGAGCCAGGTCCGCACTCAGTCATCTGGGCCTGCTCAGTTTGTCTTCCAGTGACATTTTCTGTATATTCATCCTCATTTCAAGACTGATTCTGATTTCCTGAGTTTGTGGGGTTTGTAAGCTTTTTGAGTTACTGTCCTGTTTATCTCCTGTGTCTCCCATGTCTTTATTCACTACCGCCTATCAAGGCAACTGCCACAGCCTGTGTTAACATGGGAGTCTGATCATCCTTGAGAATGTTTGGGAAGCTTGTGAAGAACAGGCAGGCACAGAACGTGCCCACCATGAAATTCCTTGTCAGTTATCAACTCCTATTGTTTACAGACCTTTAGCCAGTCTTCTATCTCTTTTAATTTGCAGTTTCCCACACATGGTGGACAGTATAAATGGATTTTAATAGCGTAAGATGCGTCATGATACTGTTTTCTAAAAATGAAGATTTTTGTTTCAATGCCCATTGATTTATTTGTAATTGTTAATCCTTTGTGCACTGTTTGTAATTTTGTCAGAATCTTTTTTTTTCTTTTGCTGGCATTCTTTATCTGCATAAACAAGTAGACTTATGTTTCTACTGCTTTCCAGATGTGTCTGAGCCTGAAGGCTCCTTCTCTTACCATTTGTCCTTTTGTGCAGGAAGTTAAAGATTTGTGACATCGACACACATACACCCATTGTGGTCATCAATGAGAATTTAAGATGTCCTTCATATTTTAAACTTATTTTAGGAACAAAGTTCATTTGTTCCTTTAAAACTTCTGTGCCTATGAGGTGGAATTACAATCTGGTAATGCCCAAGTTTCCTCCAGTTTAAATTAAAGACTGTCTTATTATTTTATTAAGGCACTTATAGAATTGGTACCATTATTTGTAGTTTCTCTTTCGGTGCTATCATCTGTTTAGCACTGGGAAAGGAAGGAATTCCATGTATCTAATTGATTTCTCTCTACCTGTTTGAAATGAGAGTAGATATAAGGCTTCATAAAACAAGTACAGGAGTCCCTGAAGACATCTTTTGATTATACACTCTCCATGGTGTGCTATATACAAGCTGTTCAGCTCACATACACTCCCCTATGCTTTCTAGTGTTGCTCATCAGCCCTGGCTTTAGGCCCAGTTATCTCTCTCTCCCTGTTTCCATAAGCACCACCCTTACCCCTCAGTGCTCCTGGTTTTTGTTTATTAGTTTGTTTTTTAATATATTTTACTGCATGTACTTCCTACTCCTGCCTCTCCCCACTCAAGTGGGCATGTATACACACATGTATATATATTTGATTCTGACCTCCACCTCCATCTACCTTGCTTGAAATAAGGGACCTGAAATAAGGGACTTTGTGAAATAAGTCTTCAGATTCCATACTTGTTTCTGGGGCAATTTTGTTTTGTTTTATTTTTATGTTTTCCTTTTCTCTTTCCTTCAGTTTTGCTGGAAAGCCATTTATTATCTTTTACAAACCACCCTTTTCCCAATAAATCCTGCCATTTATCACATATGTTGCATATTTTTTATTCTGTTTCACAAGACTTTCCTGTCTTTAGAATCCCACTTCTTTACTTAGCAAGTATAGCAGGGGAATATCCTAAGTCCTTGTGCCTTACCCACCTGTCCTATCTTTCACTCATAAACCCTATCTTCTGCAGGGTTTCTGCCTATTTTACTCTACAGAGACTCAGTTGAGCATTAGCAGCCATTGACATGGGACAGGTTGAAGTGATGAGCTGCCATCTTCTGAGGCCCTCTGAAGGGCCTTGTGCTTCTGTTTACACATCCTGTGGAAGAAGGCTTTTGATTCATCTCTATAGTATGGCATTACTCTCTCAAAATCATTCTCTCTACTTATAAATGTTCCTTATCCTGCTTCCAGGAGTTTCTTCCCCATCTACCTCCTAAGTACATGCATTCTCTATTTATTCACTGACTCCACAATCCAGAAAAAAAGCCTAGTCTCTGGATGGACTTACAGAATCCTAAGAGTTCAGTCACCTGGTCCAGCTTAGCGCCTCCAGACCTGCATCCTGGACTCTGGGTTATGTGCTGTTTCCACATGAGGCCCTCTTCCTGCACATCCTTTTCTATTGCCCTTTCAATATGGAACTTGTCTGTCTTGAAAAATCTTTCAAAAAAGCCCTATTTAAGTTTATACTGATCTGCAAGTCACAAGTGCTCTTTTTATTCCCCAGTTTCAAAAGTTGGTGTCTGTTGTGTGTAAAATTTTGCCATCATAGGCTAGGTGGCTGTTCACTCACCTCTCTCCCACTCTAAGTATTCTTGGTTTGTTCCCTATGGTTTACTCCTTGAGGTTAGATCTTGTAATGGTGTAGATGGTAATATTTAGGTAATATTAGGTTTAGGTAATATTAGAATTTTTAAAAGATTTTGTCTTATTTAGGTTCTTTGCAAGTCAATACTATATTAACTCTGTTTGAAAAAGCATTATAAGAAAATACAGAAATGAAAGTTACAGAGACAATAAAATATGCCTCAGGAAACATCAGACAGGTAAATTTAATAGAAAGTATATATTGGTTCCCAAGAATACAAAGCAACCACATGAACAGAAATGCCAAAAGTCAACCAAGGAAGTTTGACACATTGTTAGTGAATGGTGAGAAGTGTTCTGCTCCATGGAGTGACTGAAAAATAGAAAATGAGAATCCAGAAAGACAAATGAGTGACAGAAAATAAACTACATCTATAGTCTTGTGGTCTGCAGTTTGTGCCACACAGGTTTGTAGCCACAGAAACTCTTTGGAAACTGTTCAAAGACAGTCTTGACTAACTTCAAACCTTTGATCATTCTTTTAGCGTCCAATACTTGTTGCACTTTCCTGAGAACTTTTGTTATAACATCTTTATTTTTTCCCTGTTTTGTATGTCGTCAGTGTGTCCTTATAGGAAGGTAAGGGACTAATTTTACTTTTTTTTTTCCCACGATAAGCATATTGCATTCCCTTTTTATAACAGATTCATGCCCAAGCACAAAATAGCCCACTTAAGGAGGATGCTCAGCCTTAATGGAAGTGGTATTGCAGCTCTGTCCATGATGCTTCCTTTCCAACCAGAGCAGAGGGATTCTGAGAAGTTATTGGAGAATTTTAAATCAAAGCCTGATCCACACCCTGGCCTTGATGCTGGACAAGAAACCCCGAACAACCCATCAATCCAGAAATCAGTCTTGGAGAAGTCCAGCCTGTCAGATAACTCAGGCTCTCTTCCTGTAAGCAAAGAAAATCTAGCTCTTGGTCCCAGCAACCTTTTGTGTGGAGCAGATGATCAGCAACGACCATTGCACATCATATGGCCTCACAGGTGGTAAGTCAAGACATGCCAGTTTGCTAAGAGTTTTACAAAATGTGTTTTGGTGGTGGACTGTCTAACTTGCTGTCTTAATAGCTTTAGAAAAAAAGATTACTTGAACTTGCATTTACAATTTCACATGGTAGTATTACTATATTAGTACAGGACCAAGACAGCACTGCCCATAACTGTACATTAATTGTTGTGTTTTTACTTTATATGTAAATTACAGATAACAATTATAATGATTTGTTCAACTAGCAATAACAGCCAGACACGTTTAGAAAATCAAATCTCGTTCAAGAAGTTTCAAAGTAGAAAAATCAAATGCCATTATACACTCACAGAGACTCTTAATCCAGAATGAATTCACATATGAACATCAATAAATAGTATCACTGTTAAAACAATAATTTTCATTCTTTATTCCTAACTTTGACCAGTGTCAACTGCACAGCTTCATTTTACTTGTCATAGTGTATTAGTGCATGTCAAGCCGTCTGCCTCCTGCCAAATGCTTTTCTTTTGTGATAGGCAAAACTGTCTAGCTGAATCTCTTCTCATCACAGGAAAATCAATGCAGCATATAATCCCACCAAATATAAACTCATAAACCTATCCCTGGCTTCTATAAATTAGGATTTAAGGAGGTAAAATGTCCTGATAATCTTCCGGTATTAGGCATGAATATTTTAATCTAGTTTTTATTCCTCCCAGTTAGTTTAATCTGCATGTGGCCTGATTAGAGTTGCTTCCCCTACAGATTATGGCCTCTTTATTGCAGCAAGGCTGGGCTGATCATTAGGTCCGATTGAGAGCAACTGTTTGCAGGTGAAGTAATAAGCACACACCGGCAGGAAAGCGCCTTTGCCCAGGATTTGCCTCCAAGCACATTAAAACTCCTCAAGCTTTCCCAGTTGATCGGCAGCATCTGGCACCTAAAGGGATTTAGTCTTTGATTCTAAATGCATGAACCTGGAATGTGGGGCTGAGCACTGTTGTGAGATGCAGTTTGGGGCTTTGCTCACTGTTACCTTCCAGCATCATGTTGTACTCCATGTCACAGGGCTTCATGTTCTGTGATGTCGGTGCAGTAGGTTGCATGAAATGAACCTTTGTGAAGGTAAAATACACATCCTCATTTACTGCTTTCTTAAAACCCCATTCCATTAATCTTCGCTTCTCTCTAAATGAATAATTATTGCCAGAAAGTCGATTCTAAAAATTTTGGTTCTGGATTTTCATTAAAAATGTTAAATAATTTGGAGACTGTGGATATAAAACAACAATATAGAGGCAAGATTGAGAACCATGTTATTCAATACTGTGCACAAAATTAGACAGAGCTATGTTAATAAAATTAACAATATTAAATTGAATAATTCCCTCTCCTCTTCCTTTGTATATTTTTGCTTTAATTTAATTTAATTGCCTAAAGTTAGTTGCTTAAAGAGATGCAGCATGATGTTTGTGCACATTCTTATTGTTAAAGCTAAATTATTTTTAATTTGGAGAAGAGGGGAAAAAGCCGCATCAGCAAGAGTAAATGCCAAAATATAAAAGTAACACATTCATCCTTACGGGTAATATAGTAGAACATTGGAAACTTGGAGGTTGCCAGACACATAGCTAACATTAGGGCTAATTTTGAAAATCTAGCGTGCAGTCAATTTTACTGATGCCTGGGGACATACAAGGTAGAAGCTGACAAGAGAACTAATTTTGTTTGGGTTATTTACTGCTATGCATCATCCGCGGGTTCCCGCCTGACACACAGCTATATGAAGGGGATATTATCACACACTAAAAATTTATGTTGACATTCGATATTTGTTCAATATGTCAGCAGTATTACTTTCATAATCAAAAGAGTAAGAAAAAGAAAAAAGAAAAGCACTTTATGCTCATATAGATATATCTTTTTAATAACAGTCTATAAGGTTAATATAGTTTACCTTTGAGAGTATACAATGAAAACAAGCAGGGTTAGGAGGGGAAATGACAGAAAGCATCAACCCGAGCTGTTTGTTTGCCATTACCTACGCGAGCCATGTCAGCTCTCTGGCCCGCGTCTGATAGCTATTTGTTGTACAGAGAGCACAGCATAAAAAAAATATCAAACTCTTAATACTATTGTGTGCCCATAACCATCTGTCACTGCTAGCCTGGAGATGAGAGGAAGATTAGGAGGAATAAACACTGAGCCGCCGAGCATTGGTAAAGCCTTCGGGCAAAAAACTCTTGTGGGGACATCAAAGACATTCTAATTCCGAGGCAGTCAAGGATTACAGTGTGTAACCTGTGCTGACAACAGATAAATGACTGGCAATATTGTGCCAGAGCTGTTGGGTCCTGCATGGAGTACTGATGATGATGATGATGATGTTATCTTGCAGAATGGACTCTGCTGGGATAATTTTATGATAAAACACTTTTTTCAAATGCCACTGGGTCTAGGCAGACATTTACTAGCTACAGGGGTAGCAATCAGTTTCTTCAAAATTTACTGTTCTAAGCCCATTAGAGTTCCGGCACAGCAAGACTCTTCAATGAAAAGCTAAAATGCCTATATTTTCTTTTAGGAGAATATATGCAAATGTTGAGAGCTGAACTCCTACCCTTTAGTGGTAGGCGCTTTATCATCTGATTTATGTAAATTTGCTCATAAAAATCCAGTTTATTTTTAATTGGTGAATATGAATTAGAAAATTAAGACTCTGGTTCAGCATTCATCCCCAGCTTCAAGCACACATTCATTTAGACCTCCAGTTGTATGGCTGGAAATACCGTCATTGACCTATCACTATGAATTGTGTTCTGAGGGGAAGCAAGGTGTCACTGGAAATGAACAGGGCTCTCTGGGTCTCTGTGCAGCCCTGTTAGTTCACACCTTGCTTAGGCATCCTGTGCCCTTATCTGCACCTGAGCCACTTTAACTCCTGCATTTCTTCTAAGTAGCTGTGGGAAGCTCTGCTGTGAGTTGCATTTTTGTCTTGGTTGTAAACATTTTCCAGAGAGATGTCTCAGGACAGGAGAGTTCACATAAAGGAAGAATGGACAGGGAGCAGTGCTATCTCCCCTCATCATCATCATAAGAAACATGCCGTGAAATCATATCATGCGTTTGTATAGCTAACTGGAAAATGAAGTGATGGTGACCTCACCGTGTCTCTTCCATGCTAGGGTCATGAATGGTCTCAAAATCAGTGTTAGCCTCTAACATACCGTATACTAAGTCAACCAAATATAGAGCCTCCTTATAAGTATCAAAATCAAAAGTGACATTTTCTAGAAGATACATTCTGACTTTATATCTGTGTTAAAATGTCTGTGCATGAGAGGAGACCCTAAAATGCAAGGTTTACCTCTCTTCAAGCTTTCTGAATCTCAGATTGCCAAGAATTATAATGTACAACCTCTGCTGACAGTACATAAATGACTGACAGTATTTTAGCGGAGTTGCTGGATTCTCTGCAGAGTAATTTGTTTTCTCCTTTTACCCAGTCTTTAATGTTTTGTTGTAAACATCTGTAGCACAGCACAGCTAATAGAAATGACTTAGAGAAAGACCTGTGAAAAACACTGCACTTGCAACGCTTTTTTTTTTAAAGCTGTTTGTCTCCAAATAGTACAGCTTCCAACCCTTATGTAAATGTTTCTATATCATAATGGGCACAAAGACACACTGCTAGATGGAAAGTCAAAACAAATTTAGAACATATTAAAGGCTCACACTTGTCCAAGCCCCTCTTCTTCAACACACTCTATTTTGAGGGGAGTGGGTGGGAGGGTCAAGACAGAGTTTCTCTGTGTAACAGCCTTGGCTGTCCTGGAACTCAATTCATAAACCGATCTGGCCTCAAACTCACCAAGATTCACCTGCCTCTGCCTCCTCAGTTCTGGGATTAAAGATGTGTACTACCATGTGCGGCTTCCAACGCAATACTCTTAAAAATTACTGGGATGGTGAGATGGTTCAGGGGGTGAAAGCTTTTGCATAGAAAGCCTGATGACCTGAGTTCTATCCCCAAATCCTTGGTAATGTGAATGGAGAGAACCAGCTCCACAGAGTTGTCCTCTGTCCTCTACACATACTTGTACCTGCATTCACACACACATGTACATAGTCTCATGATAATAATGTTTTACAAAATTAGTGACACAAAAGGACTATTATTTAGACTATACCTATAAGTATTTGTTGTATTAGACAAGAAAACTGAGGACAAATCTGTAAATCACATTGTCATTTTTTTTGTTGTTGTTGTTGGTTTTTGGTTTGTTTGTCTGTTTGTTTGAGACAGGATTTCACTATGTACCTCTGGCTGTCCTGGAATTTAAGTATATGACTAGCTGGCCTTAAATTTACAGAGATCCACCTGCCTCTGCCTCCTGAGTACAGGGGTTAAAGGTGTGTGCTACTATGCCTAACTCACATTGTCATTTTAAATAACTAGAATAGGATAGCAAGCATATGCTAACACAAATGATGTTTTGTGAGAACTGTAGTTCCCAAAATAAAAAATAATGGAGAAGAATGACATTAATTCACTGTATCTCTAGACCTGTTGCAATGTTGGTTTTTTGTTTTGTTTTGTGTTTTTGGTTTTTTGATTTTTGTTTTTTTTTTTTTGAGTAGAAAACTATGAAGAAAGTCCTGCCTCATAGAGAGATGCCACTTTAAAGCGGGTATTGCAAGGACTATTATGCATATTGTAGATGTTCTTCTTTGATGCTGTATCAGAATTTGACAAGAAGCGTTTGTTAAAAGTTAGTTGCATCATGGAATCTGGAGCCACCACAATGCACTATACATAGTCTGTTCCTTTCAGATCAAATAGATTTTCTAGCATTGTGCAATGGTCACATGGAAAACAGAGGCTCATGGAATAATACAGGTCTGCTGAACATTGACATGATTCATCATGAGATTTTTGAGATATCACTATAAATCTCATAAGAAACATGCTTGAATTTTAAAAAGCTGATAAGTTCATGATATAGGTACAATTTCACCAAAATTCTATCAGTCATTTAAAAGCTTAGATTTGTGATTAAGACACATACATCAGTTATTTTCCCTAAAGTGAGTTTCTCACGGTTCATATTTGAAAATACTTGCCATACTCAAGTCTGATTAGCAGTGGTGTGTCTATCACTCATTCAGGTAAACTGTGTATTTCCTAAAGAAAGCAGCTATTTTATTTCAGAAGTCAAGCATTGCATTCATACAAATATTTATACGAAAGATAGCCATTATATCTTGATTTGAATGAATGTTCTTTTATATATATTTGCAGTTGTGTCACAGGAAATATTAAAAGATTTCTATTGAAGAGATTCAATAAATAATATAAGCAATTTTTACCATTTCCCCAAGCACATTCTTAAATGAAACAAATGTCTTTCTTTTTTTCCCTTTTGTTGAGAAGGCAGATGGTAAAAACTAGGCCATTGCTAGTTCAGTGTGTTCCCGTTACCCCAAACTAGTTCAGTGTGCTCCCATTGCTCTGAAGTGTGTGTGCTCAGGCACAGGCTTACCTGCAGCTGCTTTTGTTCCATGAGAGTATGTGTCACATAGTTCAAAAGTCAAATTGATCTTAGAATTATTATCAAAAATAGCTTGTTCTTAAAAATTCCTTGAAAGGAATTAACCACTCTTGGAGATTCACAAAATACCATTGCAAACCACTATGTGATCATCACCAGTAGCCATTAAATTGCTTAATTTTTCGTTCTCTTGGACTAAATTTTCTGGTTCTGAATGTTAAGATATTGTATTATATTTGCTATATTATAATTACAATTTTGGTTTCAGTAGTTGGTAGCAAACAAGCCTTTATCACATAAGAAAAACTCAAACCAAATAGAACTTATCTCACTGTGAGTTAAGTAATTGAGAAAATATAGGCTAGAAAGATGGATAAAACTCTTGAGTTTTATTTATTTTATTTAACTCCTCAGTAAGTGTTTTCTGGTTGAGAAAGATATAATTAGAGCAGACATTAAAGAGTTTGAAATTATTAGAATGGTTACAGTTAAAAAGTTTCCAAAGAGGGCCAGTGAGATGGCTTAGCTGATAAGGTCTCATGCCACCAAACCTGACTACCCAAGTTCCATCCTCAGAGCCCATTCAGTAGAAGGAAAAGTCCAACCCACATCCACATTTACACTGTGACATGAGAACACACATAAAAATAACAAATGTAAAATGTTTTTTAAATCCCCCATTACCTCTTCACTTGGGCTGTGGGAGGACTGTCAGTCAGCAGTTTTCACTTCTCAGGGTCTGCCTGGCTTTCGAAGCACTTTCCGTAAAGTAGTGATCAGTTGCTTTATGCAAAGTTGATTACAATTAAGGGTGTGACTTTAGAAAAGGCAAAGCTTAGTCATCAGGATTTGAAATGTACTTAGGTGACTGAGTAAGCATAAACCCTACCTAAGGCTAAAGGATTGGCATCCATCCCTATGTTTAGAGGCTTTGATCACCCCCTAACTAAAATAATTGATGCAAAGTGGAAACATATGCATGATTACTTGGTAGTTAAATAGGTTATTCTGTTTTATTTCTTGATTCTGAAGTTTTAAAATAAAGCTTTGAAAACCAAAGCTTTTGGTGCTTACTTTTCTGCAAGAATGTGTGTCAGATGGCTGGATGAGGGCTTACCTTGGTTTCTCATTGCCAAAACAGCTGGGAAGAGATGTTTTTTCTTGTTGTTTTGGGTTTTTTGGTTTTTGGTTTTTGTTTGTTTGTTTGTTATTTTTACAGTCCTTGCTTTAGAAAATTTTTGCAGGTCTACACAGGGCCATATTTGCCATATATAAGAACAGGAAGTCCAGGTATTGATATTCAGAGATATTGTGTTCATTTCAGAATTAAATTTTCAAAAAAAAAAAAATGGACCTCACAGAATTCTGATTCGGGGGCAGTAGTCATGTGGATGTCTATATGGCCTCCAGCACACTTGGATGTAGCCTTCTCAGACTTCAGAGGAAGCTGCTTTCTTTCAAACTCTAAACAGAGGTGATTCTGTCATGCTTTCTAGTACCTTCAGCCATTTTCAGATCTTAGTGATCCTCAACTAGTCTGTGTTTATCCACCAATTAGCCAGTCGAAGCTCGTATGAATAAGGTTCTGATTGATATAGCCATTCCCAAATCACCAAGATTTCTTAAGATACAGTTTTTGGGGGGAATTTTATTTGTTTGACCTATCCATAAAAGAATTTCAAATTTGCCAGCATTTAAAAAACAAAATGGTCTCTCAAGAATTTTATTGGAATTTTAGAAAGGCACAAATATTAACCTAAAATTACCATGTATATTACCTAATAATTTGGCACTGTTAGAGTATTATGGCACTTTATTATAGGGTATTACATAAGTAGTAGGAAATAGTACTAAAATACATGACCAAAAACTAAGCCCTACCCAATTCCCATGTATAATTCCTAAAACCCACTTACAGTCTCTTTACTGACTGTTTCCTAGACTACAGAATATATAAGCAAAGTTGATACAAATTCAAGGTTGCCATTGCTTCTTGGAGTATGCTTGACTCTTAACACATAAAGTCAGCATAAACAAGTTGTACCAGTCATCATTACTATCTTGGTGTTGTTATCACTAAAGTAACATTAACTAAAGTTCCTGCTACCCTTTACTTGCTTAATATGGTTAAAAAGTTGTCTACACTTGACTCATTTTACAAACACACAATTACTTTAAAGATGCTCAAATTTGATATGATTATGAGAAACACATAACCACTGAAGGCATATGTCACCCTTTGCCTCTTCCTGTTTCCACTGTCTATCAGATGTATGTATTCGACTTTAATTACCATTACAGGTGAGAAGTGGGTGACTTAGCTAGTAGATGGCTCATGTGTGGTGGGTAGATGGATGGAATTGCTTTCTTTTCCACAGGCATCTGCCCTTATTTCAGTTCAAGTAACCTGTGACATTTCCCTGACTGTGAGATGTTTCCATGCACTGTGTATATTGTGTAGCTCCATATACTATACAGACATGGAGTGGAACTTCCCACCTCCCACTTCCCACATGACTCCACATCACTTCTTGCATGCTGTTTTGTTTTGGGTTTTGTTGTTGTGTTGTTGTTGTTGTTGGTGGTGGTGGTGGTGGTGGTGGTGGTTTGTGTTTCTTTTTTTTTTTTTCTTTTTTGGTTTTTTTGAGATAGGGTCTCTCTGTTGTAACTCTGGCTGTCCTAGAACTCACTCTGTAGACTAGGCTGGCTTAAAACTCACAGAGATCCAACTACCTGAGCACTGGGATTAAAGGTGTGCGCTAACACTTCCAGGCAGCATCGTGTTTTAAATGATGTCATTTGTTTATGTTAGTGCCAGTGCCCTCCTTGTGTCAATAATTTAAACCCAGAGTGAATGACATGGAAGGACTTAGACAAAGTGATTAATAGTGATGATGATAAAATTTAGAGTCACTAGTTGGTGATCAACCATCCCCTGCTCAAGCCGTCAGGAAAAATGACTATGGAAGCATAAACGGAGTCAGTATCCCAAACCACAGGTGGTGGTGGTTGTGTCTTCAGCATTACTTTCCAAAGGCCTGTGATTTCGTGGGTTGATTACTTTTTATAAAATGTCATTATAGAAGCTGTAAATAAAAATCCTTCATGAGTTTGTTAAAGTTGAACAATTCATTGTAGCAGAAGGATGTTCCACTTGGGAAGAAAGTCTCAAGTTGTTTAAAAACCAAAGTAATTTCTCAGTTGTCATTGAAAATGAATCTAGAATGCCATTCTACCTATTTTTTCACCATAATTCAGATGCCATTGCTAGAAACATCCACTAAAATCACTTACTAAACTCTTTTTAAAATCTGAGTAAATGGGATCTTGTAGCTTTTATAGGTTATGCAGACTGAGACTCAGTGGCCAGTCTCTCTTTTTCCTTATTCAGTTACACCGATGATTTCCAAGGTAGATTATTATAAGTTATTTAAGGTTTGCCCCCCTTGAATCATCTTTGTTGGCTGTGCAGCTAATTAGCTATTTTAATGCTATTCATTTTAGCATCATTTGTTGGTTAAACAAAAGAAGAAAATTCACACAGAGAGGCAGATGTGAGGGAGTTGTGCTTGGTTAGGGAGTGCCTCACAGTGCCCATCTCTTGTTGAAGGAAATGGTGTGTCACAGTCTTCTTCAAAAGCATGTCTTTCTTTGCTGTCCCTTTTCATTAATTTAGATATGTTTCTAAGATGAGAAATGATGTTACTTCTAATTATGGTTACATGCAGTTAATTTCCTTCCTTTTTTCCTAAGCGTGGTGTGAAAGGCAGATTCCTCCCAATGAGTGCAGGGGTGCACTGGTTACTGGGAGGGGAGGATACTGATGGAGCCGATCTTCCTGTTGCCTTAGCAACACATTTATTTATCAGGGGTTGAAATGACATGAGTTAATATAGCGCATACCTGCTGATCGGCAAACTCCCCTATTTCAGCTGCAGTTGACAATTAAGTCCTGGACAGCTACAGCCAGGGGTTAATGTTCCTCATTAGGAGAACTGGGTCATTACTGGGAAATCAAGGCACTTAAGGCAGCATGGATAAAATACAAAATTCAGCATCTAGAGAAGTGAGGCTCTTTTATGTTAATTAACCTTATTTTCCTAGGTTTGAAAAAAATCTTACATGAGCATGTCAGTGGATCAATTAATTGAAAAAGAGCTAGTTTACTTTGCTCTGAGTTGTCTTCATTTCCTTTGCAAGGATTTCATTATTTTATGGAAAACTCTTATGTCTATATGATGAGTAAAAAGGGTATTAAAATTAAGAAGGGAATCATCATGGAAATCAGTTTTACCACAAGGGAATGAGCAAATAAAAGCCTTGGAAATGAAAATAAATAAGCTTTGCTAATACCTCACCTAAGGAGCAGCATGTAAGCCCATAAGACCTGGGGTGTTTAGAGGGACTTCTTCTGTTCTTTATTAAGCAGTTACATAGTTATTTGACCTTCAGAAACAGAAACTTTGAGAAAGTGATTCTAGTGATTTGAAACATTCTTCTTGCAGAAAGTTGAGTAGCAGTTAAACAGTAACTTTTTAGTTCATAGTTGGCTTTTTAAAATACCAGCAAAATTAGATATACTGGTTGAAAGTTTTTATTAAACTGTCTGAGTGGGTGTGTTTTTCTCTTGATGTGTTCATAAATAATGTATCAAGCCCCTTATTAAAGCTTTATTTTCTTATTTTTAAGAGTCTCTATGTTGAACGTGGGATATTTGTAGAGTAGAAAAAGATTTATTGTACAGAATCCTGTTCCATCTTCATTATTCTGCTCTCTTCGTTGAAGCCTCTTCTTGCCAATTCCTTCACCTCTGGGACTTCGTGGACACACACAAAAACAAAAGCGCCTCTCTAGTCTTTGTCCCTACAATGTTTAGCCTCTTAACTCTAAATCAAAATCACTTGCCATAAATTCTTTTAAAGATAAAGCTTTACAGGCTTGATGTACAATTCTTACTGACACTCCCTCACCTGAAATTAAAGTGTCTATTCTGCTTCTTGGGGTTATTTTTCAGCGGTCAAAAGTCATTTTCCTCTTACAGTGGAGTCTTCAGATACTTCCTGAGGAAACTGCACTCTGCACCCTCTTGTAGGTGTTATATACATTACCACTCACCCTTGGATCGACAGGTGATGTTAGTATTGCATACACTTGCTCATCCTCAGGTTGGCATGCCATGGTAAATCTAATAGCACCATGAAGGTGCTATTTTGAAACAGTACACTCAGAGATTAGCTGTGCTCTTCACAGCTGGGACCAGTTCTTCGTTTCAGCAAGAACATTCCCAGGGAGTGAAGCTCTAGAATGAGAACACAAGAGGAAAACTGTAGATGTTCCCAAAATTCCTTTCTCTTTTTCTCAGGAAAACTGTTGAACCACATTCTCCAGCCTCTATTTTTGGTGATTTCCTAATTGAATCTTAGCATTTAATCAAAAGTGATGGAGCCACTTACAGGCCTGGATGATAGAAAACATCCCAAATCTGCTCTTCCGTCCTTCTAGACATAGATGGCACTTGGTGACAGTGCCTCCCTTGTTTGGGAACCTTGAATTACCCTATACAGCAAGACTGCTTGTCAAATCTCTGCCTCCCTGGTTATTACAGTAGTTTTATACATGCTTAACCCATGTAATCTGTGAACCTCCCTCATGTGGTCTCACTACCATAGTAATGATAGTGAACAGAAATGGCCAGGGTATGATATGAAGATTCTGCCTACAACGGGCCAGTGAAGATGCTATTTAGTGAGGTGGGACATAGTTGGGGAATAAAAGATTTAAAATGGCTTCATTTGCACATACTAAGATAGAGAGATTTTTTGGCCTGCAAGTGGACATTTCCAGTATGAAGTTGATACTCAGATGTTACTCAGATGCGAAGTCAGGGCTGAAGATGACAACTTGGGAGTTATCAGCAGGATATGTGCAACTTCTTTAAAGAATTTTTAATATACCAGATTTTAAATTTTAAAATTAGCTTCCTGATTTTATAAACATTGAATTTGTCCAAAGTCTGTGGGAATCAGTTGTGCCCTGCTGACAGCTATGGCAGAGTCTGGTCTCTGTCTTGTCCTCCGTTGTAGTTATCACCGTGATATCTAAAGAGGTTACCACTCTCTAACTTTAGTTCCTTCTTTAGAGGAAGGGGATAGTGTTGCCTGTGTTTACAGGATTGAAGCTGATGTATGCACATCAGCTAGCATGGTTCCTGAGCAGAAAAAGGCAAATAAATAAAATAAAATAAATAAACCCAATAAACCAATATTGGCTTTTTTTTATTAGTGGATTAAGCTAAGAATTTCCTTAGCTCACACAGGACTGTTGCTCTTGCCCACTATCTCCTATTGGTTAAAATCCATTTTTTAAAACTCTTCTAGAAAAAGAAAAGGAATGATACAGCTAAATAAAGTCCTCTTTTTTTCATCTCCATTTTCAGCCTACCAAAACAAGTACATACTGTGCAGAAGAAAAAAGATGGAATTAAACTACAGAACAAATGCTTCTTCTAAGTGGCTGCCTTCAGAATGAAGTCTATAAATGGCCACCAAATGTCGCTTCTTATTGTATGACTGTTAGAGTATTACTAAACTTGGATGGAAGGTTTTTTTTTTTTTGAACCTTTTACATCAAGCACTCACACTGTAAATATCACAAATTATTTCCATTTTTAACAAGATGGCTGCTGTGAGCTTTTGAGTAATAATGGTGGTGCCTAGATAGCAAGAAAATAAATCATATGAGTTAAAGATGGCCGGTGGCCTGAAGAGACATTAATTAAAGACACACACAGCCAATACCACAAAGAGTTCTCACTTAGCCCAAGTTAGAATAATTACTTTTTTAACGTCCAGGATATAATGAAAAGAGGGAGAATAGATAGGTACTGGCTAGTTTTATGTCAACTTGATACAAGCTAGAATCATCAAGAGTAGAGGGAGCCTCAATTGAGAAAATGCCTCCATAAGATCCAGCTGTAGGTAAGCCTGTAAGGCATTTTTTTTATTAATGATTTGTAGGGAGGGCCCAGCCTATTTTGGGTGGTGTCGTCCCTAGGCTGGTGTTCCTGGATTCTGTTAGAAAGGCTGAGCAATCCATGCCGAGTAAGCCAGTAAGCAGCACCCCTCCATGACTTCTGCATCAGCTCCTGCCTCTAGGTTCCTGCCCTGCCTGAGTTCCTTTCCTGGCTGCCTTTGATGATGAATTGTGATGAGGAAACATAAGCTGAATAAACCCTTTCCTCCCTGAATTTCTTTGATCATGTTGTTTTATCACAGGAGTAGAACACTAACTAAGACAGAATGCATATTCTATTCTGTGGTGGGAATGTAAACTAGTATGACTGTTGTGGAAATCAGGATGAAAGTTACTCACAAAATTAAAATAGAACTATGGTGTGACTCCAAAGAAAATCAATTCAGTCTTTTATGAAAGCTAAGATATAGAATCAACCTACCTGACAGATAGATAAAGAAAATAGACTATTCATACACCATGGAATATTATTTAGCAATAAAAAAGAACAGATCTTGACATGTGTGACTACATGGGTAAACCCGAAGGACAGTATATTAAGGAAAGTAAGCCAGACTCAGAAAAATGCATCTCAACTTCCATTCACATACAGACTTTAAAGCAGTGGTAGGCTATAAAAATGCAAACGTGTTAAAATTTACTGGAGACCTGTGAGGGCTACTCCAGAGGATTAATGGTGGAAAGGAACCACCCTGATCCTGGCAGCACCATCCTGTTCTCTCTCCTGCCGCTCCATGCCAGGAGACTCTGCATCGCCTCATGCTCAAAGGGGTCCTCCTTATACTGCTCATGGCTGATACATATCATCACACCTCAGAGTCTCACTGACTTATCTTTGAAGTACAGAGTAGACTTCAGTAGATAACAGAGAGGGTTGTGTTCTAGACTGTCTATCCCACAGCAAGACTATGAGTTAGTGAGGATGCATATATGGTAAGCTCAGTGTGGATTTGACTTGCTCCTAGTACAGTAGCTCCAAGGTACAGCATCTGCTTTTTGGACTTAAACATTTCAAAATGTATGTATATTTTACAGCCCACATATGCAGTGAAAGCATGCAGTCTGTCCGCTGAAAACTGATTAAAAAAACACAAGAAAATTCAGATGGAAAAGAAAAAACTAGCAATGTATATTTTAACAGTAAGAATGTAGTTTCAGATATATTACCTGGTAAATGCTTTACAGACTATACACTTGTTATTTTCCCTTGTATATTGCTTTTTAAAGGATTGATAATAATAAATGCTTTCATGTGTGACACAGTATGAACCATGTCTATAATAGTGGTCTGTGACAGTGTCACAGTGTGATATCACCATGACTGTGATAGTGATATCCAGAGGCAGTATTGAGGTGCTGAGGAGCCCTAAGAAACTCAACCTGATGGGGAGTCCTTAGGTTGGTTCTCATGTGCACTGAAAGGGAATTTTGAGACCTCAGATCTCTTGCTGCCTCATGTGTGAATGGTTCTAGTACAGATGTTTTGCTGTTGCTACCCAATCAGTAGCCCAAAGTTTGAGCTCACTTGAGAGCCCAGAACTGTAAGCTAAATTACCCCTTTTTTCCACATAAGTTTATTGCCTCTAGGTATTTTGTTGGAATAACAAGACTCTAGTATTATAATAGGATATAATTTACCTAGTTATATATACTTTCCAATGACATTTTATAAATTTAAAGCTCCCGGGTCATTACCTCTGTTGTATTTTAAAATACTTCATCACCTCAGGATGAATCACTTTGCCTCATATCTTACCTGGTCCTAGAAAGTAATGATTGCCTATTACTCTTTAGATTAACTTTCTATAAAAATTATATATGAATTATTTCATATGGTCTTTTACCTATGTTTGGTTTACTTATGACAGCATTTTTGAGTCTTATAAGTGTTGGCTGTTAGTATTCCTCTCCTTCCCATTGGTTGGAGAGATTTTGCTGTGTGACAGACATTTCTTCTATTTTGGAATACTGAGTAATTCTCATGAGGACATTTGCATAGGATTACTTGTGTGAACATTTGCTTTCATTTTCCTGGGGTAGATTCATAAGCAGGAATAAAGCTAACTAGTTTGATAAATTTATGTTTTGTTTTCTTTTACCTTGGACTCAGATGTAGCAGAGAATTAAAAAAAATGACCCTGAACTTCTGAGCCTCCTTCCTTCACCTTTTGAGTGCTGGGATTGCAAGAATAAACCATCATATCCAGCTTATGGAATATGAGTATCCAACCTAGGGCTTCATCTAAGCAAGGCAAGCACTGTACCAAGTGAGCTACATCCCCACCCCTAGGTTTCATGTTTTTAAGAAACATGGAAGACCCTTTTAAGGACAGTATTTACCTCTCAATTCTTCCTTTTAAGATTTCTTCTGACGGTAAAGAAGATTGGCTCTCCATTGAGCCTCTCCTAAAGCCAGGCCTTTTATTAAGTGCTGTATAATCAACTCTTTATTGGCCAATGTAATTGGACTAATATGCAGTCTGAATATTTAAAGCACCAGTCTAAAATGGGATATTTGTTCATGGTAACCCTCAAAAAGAAACAATACTAATATAACCTTCTCAGTATGTATAAGACTATCTGTATGTATGTTTTCAAGGCTGATCATTTGGCACTGGGCAACCAGTTGGTGTGCTCTTTCCTGGGGAAGACTATTTCTCCTACTCTTAATATTCCTTAGTTGTCTGTAGTTCTTTGTGTAGGATTGAGGCCTCCTGGGCTTTCCCCATTTCACTTTGGCATGTTTACTATTGTACTTGTTCAGCTCACGTTTAGGAAGTCATGTTGGTGAGCTTCTGACATTACTAGGTGACATAGTCTCATGGCAAACTCTCTGATCCTTGGCTCTTTCATTCTTTCCACCTCTTCTGCTATGTTCTCTGAGCTTTAGGTGCTAGAGTTGTTCATTCTATAGATATATCCATTGGGACTGGGTATATAATGCTGCATTTTGATTGACTGTGGTTTTCTGTAATGGTCTCCTATTGAAAAGAGAAGTCTCCTTGATGAGAGGTGAGGACTACACTCATTTGTGGGTACAAGGACAAATATTTAGAATGTAGTTAGGGATTATGATGGTTTTGTACACCATAAACCATAAAGTGGTAGCTGTAGGATTTCTTCCTAGATCTGTGACTTTAGGAGCCCTCGATAGTTCACTGGGTTTCTAGTACCAGGCATGATTTCCCTCTGTTAAGCAGATGTAATGTCCAATTAGAGAGCTGTTGCTTACTGCCAAGGTATGCATGCGCCTCTGAAAGCTTGAACAGCACCTTTTGGTACTATGGATGCTAGTTCTTAGAGAGGAGGCTTTCAGGTAAGATTCAACTCAGGGGCCTCTGTGCTCTGTGTCTAAAGTGCATGGCATCTTTAACAACATGGACATGGAGCTAGAGATGTTGATGAGTAGGGCTGGTCCTCAGGCCGCCAGAAGTCCCAAATTGTGGAGGAGGCAAGCCATGAGAGACCAAGATGGCTGAATATATATTGTTGCCAAATACGGCCCTGACTATTAGGAGGCTCGGGCCACCACTGGGCCCGCCTCGCCCGTCACCTGCCTGCCTGCCACATGCCTGGCCTACAGCCTGGAGATGCTGCTGCTATAGTGGAAGAGCCTAGCATTGCTCACTCTATTGGAAGGAAGGGGGCCATGGGGCCAAGGGCTACAAGCACAGCAATTTGTCCTGGGGTACTGACATGGTAACTGGTGCCAAGGACAAAGTAGTATGCATCAGCCTGGAACTCATGCAGGTCCTGCCTCCACACATGCTGCCCAAAGAAACTGCAAGGTCACCCTGATTCTGAGCAACAAGATATCCCAGCTGGAGAATGTTTCATTCCCTGGGTTAAGTCCCCCAGAAAGACTTCCAGATCTGTGCTGCCAGCAGCAGCTATGGGCAGGTAAGCTTCTATTGCAATGGTATCAATGACTACAGACTCATAAGAATGAGAGACATTGAAGGCTTCTTTGCCGCTGCCATCTCCCCCACCCCCCAAAAAAAGAAACAGTCCAGACATGAAGCTGTTGAAGAGAGTCCTTAGAAAAATTGAGATAAAGATGCTGAAGAAAAGATGCTGAGATAAAGATCTTCACAATTGATGGCATCTGGTGGGGTGGGGGTGGGGATGGGGATGAGGAGGCAATCCATTTTCCTTAAGGTCTAGCCACTAGGAGTCTGATCATGATGGCAACTCAAAAATACACAATTGTTTGTTTGTTTTTTTAAGGAAGGCATAGGGGTGGGAGGGTAGACAGGTGAGGAATAGGATACATTGTATGAAATTCTTAAATAATAAAAACATTGAGTTTTTAAAAAGAGAGAACAAGGGTACCTACCTCAGTATCTGTGGTGAAAATGATGGTTTCTTTTGCCCACTGGTCTTGAGAAGTTCTTAATTCATATAAGTGCTATATAAGTTTCTGCTGTCATCATAAACCTACATTTCTCTGTAACTCATTTAAGGATGCTTAAGAACATTATGAGATAGCTTGGTCTCGGGTAGCATTTGACCATGTATTGTCATGCTTGGTTCTTGGTGATGTCCTTCCAATGTTGGTGTTTACATAGTTAATTGTCAATAGCCCACAGATTGTATTCTTCATTCCAGTATTGACTGTAGGGGCCCCTTGGCTTGCTGTTGCACTATGTAAGCCATGCTGGTTCTATCCAGTAACTTATCATCTCAGAGGTTGTATGACTACAGAGGTGTGTCTGCAAAGCAATTGTCTCCCTGGGTTCTAGTAGCAAAGGATAAGTACTTTGCCATGCTCTCATCATGTTCAGCCTTGACTCTCTACCTAAGAGCATCTCTATTCTTAAACCCTACATCCCCAGCCAAGAGACTGTTTAGATGTCTCTATCTTTTGTGGCTTAGGTGGTAAAAGCAGTATTAAGGAAACTGTACTTTGTATTATTCTTCAAAGCTGTTTTTAGACCTCAGTCTTAGAAGTCCATACTCAACTGTCTTCTCTTTCCATGCCTATCAAATAAACTTACTTAAGGGCAGAGACTATAGAAGATCCTTACTCCTATTGCGGGCAGAGTAGATTTGGAAAATAGAGAGTGCTGATTGGGGAGTGGGGATTAAACATTGGTTAATATTTCCTTTTATCATTATTTTTTCCATATTTTCTCTTTGCCTACAATGCCTTTTGGATGCATTTTTAAAATTTTTTCATACAATATATTTTTAGTTGAGGGAGGGAAAGGAACATGATTAATACTTCTAATACCCTTCTAATACCATTCTACATGTGTGTATTATAGCTTCACTTTTCCACCTGCCTCAGAGATCTCCCAAGATTTTTTCACTACAAAATAAGTGAAAACCCCAAAGAAGAAACAACTACTTGTGCCAAGAAGTCAGACAGTACTTCACAAAGGAAATGAGGGACACTGAAAAACAGATTCCCATGGACATATGATTCCTGCCTCCTGAGCCACTTATGTTGCAAGAGAAAGCAGTGAACTGATCTGAATGTAAAACTTTACTCAGGAAGCTGAGAAAAACTCAGCCCAAACCACAAAACTTTGTTTTCATTTGTGATGCTGAGCCCAAGATTTAAGTCTGTGAAGTCTCCCCATCCACACTGGTATGCCAGCTAGTGTCTTCATTGTGCTGGTCTTATTTAGTTGACCATATTTTTTAGATTTCATGGTATAGCCTTCCTATCATATAGAGAAGACACTATCTAGCAGTAGATGCCCGGTTGTCTGGCCCTTTACAGTCTTTCTACCCACTCTACTGCAGTGTTCCCTAAGCCTTAAGAAGTATAGAGTTTGTTTTGTAGATGTACTGATCGGGGCTAGATCAGTTGTTCTCTGCATTTTAACTAGTTTTGACTAGTTGTGGATTTATGTAATGGTCTCCATCTGCTGCAAAAAGAAGTTTCTTTGTTGAAGAATGAAAGCTACCCTTATATTAGGATAAGTTTAGAATGCAGTTAGAGAATACACTGGTTGAGAAAGTGGCAAGTAAGTTTTCCTCTAGGATCCATAGCCTCATGGCCTATACATAGTAGGCTAGGTTTGTACTACTCATCATGAATTTCCTCCTGTAGAGCAGTCCTTAAGTCCAATTAGATGACTGTTGGTTACTCCCAGGATAAGTGGCACTAAAGCACCTTCAGGGATATCTTGTCATTCTGGTCATTATTATAGTTTGTAGGCTTCACATCTGGGAAGGACTATTGATTGCTTTTCTCACTTGGCAGTTTGCATGGCACCTTCAGATAATATAAAAGCTAATCATTGGGCAGGAGGCTTCCAGATCAATTTTTCCAAGTTTAAAGTATATGTTATCTTAAGCTATAGGATCTTACCTCAAGTTCTGGGAGGCAACCAAGAGCAACAGAAATAGTCTGTATTGTTTTGGGAGTCTCTTGGACTCCCTTGAACAACATCTTGAAGGGAGATTGCCTATGCCTGGTGCTGGGCATTTTGTTAGTCTTTGGCACTTAGAAAGAACTCACCCCAAGTGCCTTCATTCTACACACACACACACACACACACACACACACACACACACACACACATACACACAATTTTTAAAGAAAGATAATATTTCCATATTTCTTTTCAAACATCTTTAGTATAATTTACCCCTCCTCCTTCCCTCTCTGTATTTTCCTCCCTTTCCCCTCCCCAGTTAAAATGCCCCAATGGTTTTTTGGTGGGGTTCCCCCATTTCTCCTTTAATTTCACTTATGTTCTATTATCCTCATCTCTAGGGCCCCTTCTTGAGAACTCCAATGATTCCATTTTGCTTTTGTAGTGGCTCCAAATTATAAAGTTATATCTAAAGATTGAGAACTAGGATTCACAAATGAGATGCCTCTCTGTTCTTCTTGGTCTGGGTTACCTTACTCAGTATAATATTTTCTTGGTCCATCCATTTACCTACAAATATATCATTATTTCATTTTCCTTTACAGCTTAGTGGCATTCCATTGGAAATATGCACATTTTCATTCCATTCATCCTTTGACTTGCAGGGACTACATGAAAGCCACATGCAATTAATGACTACTGAAAGAAGATTTAGCTTTCTGCAGCTATGAGCCCCTGACAGATTATCTAATCTCAGGTGGTCAGCCATGTACACATACAAGCAGCACTAACTGGATTCAGCAAGTTGTATTCATATATGCATATATATGTAACAATAATAATTAAAGAAGAGGTCATGAATTTGAGAAAAAGGGGGGAACACAAGAGGATTTGGGGAAGAATATATAGAAATAATGACAATACAGTACTCACGATATTTTCAAAACTTTTTAATTTAAATTAAAAAATAAAATCACACATGCACACAGAAAGCTGCAAGGCCTAGAGTATACCTAAGCTGCAGTGAACTTCTGGGACCTTGAGACTCCCAGCCATACCCTGATCTAGAAAGCGCTAGCCTGGAGCTACTGCTCAAAAGCCTGCTGAACTGGAAGCTATATGAAATGGTTAGCCTGATGTGAATGCCGTCCTCACTTTGATCACTACCCTGGAGCAGTGGTGAGGTGGGTAAAAGTTTTCAGGCTCTCCTCATCACACTTGTACACATTGCTTATCACCCATGGTGTGAGCTTTGATGTCATATCCAGATGCCCAAAGCATCCATTTGCAAGGTCACACAGTTTTTACCTCTGTGTACTCTTCTTCACATTCAAAATCTTTCCCTCTTTGTCTGCCCTCACTCCCCTTAGCCATCTGAACATACTTTCTCTGTGAGGTCTCTTCCAGTGCATTAATCCTAAAAGAATAGTAGACGCATCTTTAGACTAAGCCATACAGCAGTGTCAGTTCTTGTTAATATCTTAATATTATCTCCCCAGAGATTTTTTTTATAGTCAGAAGGAAGTTATCTTCTTTTACAAAATGAGTCTCTAAAAGGGAATTTTCACTTGCTGTCTAATCACATTAAATCTTCTTTAGGACAGAGCTACTGTGAACAAAGTACCTCACTACTACTGAGAGCATGTGAGAAATTCTACCTTAAGGAATGTCAGGAATTGAGCATAGTAACAGATGAGATCTGATGGATGTTGAGCTTTCCCTCTAATCTCTAAAGCACAGCAAAGCACAGAGCAACCTCTGACTTGACCAGAGTGTGAAGCTCTTGAAGGTAGACTGTTCTGCCCCATTGATCAGGCTTGTATCTTTGTATCTTGCTCAAAGCTGGTCTAGGAGAGGGTGCCTAGTTCTTCACCAAATGAGTCCCTGAATTTAGAGAAAGACATGCTTGTCCCAAGGCTAAAAGTAAGGTACAAGATTCTGTTGCTGTTCTCAACGGTTAGTCTCTCAATAGTATAGCAAAAGTAACGCCAGTTAAGTGGAGTCTGGAACTAAGCTGATGTGTTTTGTTCTCACTCATTCTGAAACTAAGATGGGTCTTCCTGGCATCCTTCTGAAGTGTTAATTAATACTCAGCTACAGCACTGAACCAGAGGCACTTAGTACTCATGTGTCTTATAAATGGTATGAATCCAGTAATTTCATCTAAATGGTTAAAATTTTACTTTAGCTTAATACTTCCAACATTTGAATTCACTAAGAGATACTCTAAATTTTAATTTATAAACTCTCAATAAATGTTAAGAGTATAAAACTGTGAAACAAAACTAGAATTCATTCTGCAGAAATTCTACTAAAAAAGAAAATAATAATTCTTCACTTATACTCCACAAATTCACATCCTGTCCAGATATGTATCATATTTTCCCTAATTAAAATAGCATCATAACTTAATGTACATTTTAATTATGAATCTTTGTCTCAACTTTATTGACTAGAAAGTATGATATAGGTTCCATTTTGTTTAAGGAAAATATTTATTCCCCTGGTTTCACTTGCAATTATTATAGGAGATTGGTAGGATGTTATATAGCTATGCAAAGTTTTGATGGATGTCTGAGTAGTACGCAGAAAGGAATTACACAGTTAGGTGAAATTGGCATTTGGGTTAGTTGTTGATTACTGGTGTGAGAATGACTGAGCTAATAGTGATTTGAATGGCTGGACTCAGGTTAACATTGAACAGGATTAGGGTACCAACTTGAGAGGAACATTTTGGTGTGAACTCATGCCTTATTCACAAACTTTACTTTAAATCATGTTTACATTTTCACATTAGTTTAGGACAGAGCTGGCTGGTCCTCTAAATGTTTCCATGTATAATTGTAAATATTACATTCAGTATAGTATTATACTGCTTAAAAAAATAACAGAATCTAGTTTTCTCCAGTATTGTGACTAGTAAACTTAACTACAAGTTCCTTAAATTTCTAATTTCTAACTGAAGACTGACAGGAAGATGAAGATGATGGTGATGTTGCAAAACAATAGCCATTATTTATTAAAGTGTGCTCACTGTTTACCAGGCACTACAAATTCTCTATACATCATCTCCCTGAATCCTCTCTCTCAAGAAGCTCTGAAGTAAATATTTCAGACATACTGTTTTAGAGGAGGAAAATACGTTTCAGCTTACCCTGGAATGATGCTACTAAGTATCAGAACTAAGACTTTAACTGGCTTTCTTCTGGGGTCCACACTTCAGTTCTGATTAAAACATACATTTAAAATGATAACCAGGGGCTGGGAAGATGACTCATTGGGTAAGAATGCTTGCTCTGTAAGTATGAAAACCTGAGTTCAGATCCCCAGTACCCACATAAAAAGCCGGTCATCCCTCACATGACTGTCTCCCCAGCATTGTGAGGCAGAGGCAGGTGGATCCTGAGAGCTCATAAGCTGGTTGGCCTAGCTGAAACAATGAACTTCCAGTTCAGTGAGGGACCTTGTCTCAAAGCAGAAAGGCAGAGTGATAGAAGACATGCGAAGTCCTCCTGCATGCATGTACATGGTGTGCACACCCACATCCTAGTGCATATGCACACTGAACTCACACACAAAAAATAAAAATAAACAATAGTCATACGTGAATTTATTATTGGCTTTTGATAGCTTCCCCTCTTTCCTCGGGGGGAATTTACATGCATCTCTAAGGAAATTTATGTTTTTAAATGGTTCTCTTATGAAGTCCACCTTCTAAGAAATTGCTTGTTCTTTGTCTCCTACTCTTTACTACAGATACAGCACTATGATGGCCACTGTCAGTAAGTACATTTATCTAATAAGGACTTTTGTGTACTAGGTGTCTCGTTGTGAAAGAACCTCTTGTTGAGTGATAGAATTCACTTATAGCATGTAATGCTACTTCAGTATTCAAATTTTCTTTATTCTTTCTATATAAATAAGAGTATTCTTTTATAATATAATTACCTCCTAACAACTTTAATAATGAGCAGCAGAAGCCTGGAGTTGGCCCTAGACTCTTCTCTTATGACACTATGACAAATGCAGGTTTACTTTCTTTGAGAGAGTGGGAGAGAAGGCTAGGTACATTTAAATACTGGTAATGAGGGGAGAGTGCAGCATGGGCAGCAGGCAGGAGTCGTCGTGAGCAGGTCTGATGGAGCACACATGCTACAATCAATGCCTTGACTCTGGTGTGTGGTATGTGTGAGGGAGGCCATCTTCCGGGAGGTCTCCATCAACCAACAAACAAAGCAGTTTCTTTGGATCTGTAAAATGATACAGAAAACATGTAGAGCTCTAGCATTTTCCTCTCCATTGGAGAGACTTCTTCTTTACACTGTACATTTCTATTTTAACATTTTTTTAGACTGGGTTTTTGTCCTAGAATTAAGATTCTTCCCCATATAACTGAAGACCCTATCTTTTCTAATCATGACAAAATGTTCATAGCTAAATATGAAAACCTGTTATTAAGAGGTGAAATCAATTTGTCAGAGGCATGAAATAATTCCAAACCGAGTTTAATTCTCTATTAAAAAAAAAAAAAAGTCATGATCCTTCATGTTGTTTGATAGACCAGTCTTTCAAAACTTTTAAAAACACATGCACAGCTAGTACCTTCAGCACAGCAGCCATCACTTGCTCTGCCTGATGTCAACAAGCAGTGTGTCCTTCCTTCCATATGTGAAGCTATGCTTCTCACAAGGGATATCGTGCAGTTTCAAGGACGATTTAGCCAGTGGTCTTCACTACTGACCAATTCCTTCTCTTCACTTTTCTTGTTTCTAAAAATATCTAGTATCAAAGGGCAAAGTATAACAAGTGCAGTCAAGGATGCGCAGAAAGAGGAGTGCTGAACATTGTCAATGAGGATGCAAACTAAATTACAGAAACAATGTGCAGGATGCCAGCCCTAAAAGCATAAATACAAGTGGCATTATACAGACTGAGCAGGTTGTCATTATGTATTGAAGAATATATTGGTAATAATGATTAATCAAAAAAGAGACCATGAATTTGTAATAAAGCAAGAAATATGGGAAGGTTCAGAGGGAGAAAAGGGGGAGGAGTGGAGATGATATAATTATATTCTCAAACATTAGAATAAATAATAACCAAAAACAGTGTCAGGTGTGCTAATATAATTGTAATCCCTGCCTTTGGGAGACTGAGACAAGACAATGAGGACTCTTGAGGCCACCCCCCTGTGCTGTGATAAAACCCTGTTTTAAAACAACAACAAAAATAAAACCAGAACTCCCTGTCATCCTTTTGCGATACTCATATGCCAAAGGCCCGTGTCCTCCCTTTATTACAGCACTATTTGCAGCTGCCAGTAGGGGGAATGGGTCTGTGTCTACTAACTCATAAGTGTATGGGGGAAATGAGGTACATGCAATAGAGTACTCCTCAGCCAAAGAAAAAAAAGAAAAAAGAAAAAGAATGAAACCCTGTCATTCGTATCAAAATGAATGAAATTGGAGATCATTTTAAGTGGAATAAACCAGAAACCAGATCATTCAAGTTAAGTGGAATAAACCAGAAAAAAAAGATGAGTTCAAGTGATCTCTTATGTGAAGTATAAAAAAGTTTACCTCAGAAATTGAGTAGGATAGTAGTTAACAGAAGATGATTTTATTCAAGTTTTGCAACACACCTGCTGGCCATTCTGGAAATCTGCTTGCTACTGCCTTTCAATCTCTGAAACAGCAGTTCTCAACCTGTGTGTCACAACCCCTTTCGGGGTCAAATGACTCTTTCATAGGGGTCGCCTAAGAACATCTGCATATCATATATTTACATTACAGTTCATAACAGTAGCGAAATTACAGTTTTGAAGTAGCAATGAAAATAATTTTATGCTTGGAGGTCACCACAACACGAGGAGCTACATTACAGGACCACAGCATTAGGAAGGTTGAGAACCCCTGCTCTGAAAGCAAGTTTAAAGGGCAGAATGCAGTATGAATATCCACAAATTACTAATGTGGAAGGTCTTAAAAAACAAAAGAGGGAGATTATTAAATCTTACTATGTAAAAGAAGACAAATGAGGTGGGGGACAGGAAGCGGAGGGGAGGAGAGAGAGAGAAATAAAGATTGTAGGAGCAAGAGGGAACAAGAAAAGTGAAGAGAAGGAATTGGTCAGTAGTGAAGACCACTGGCTAAATCATCCTTGAAACTGCACGATGACCCTTGTGAGAAGCAGAAGCTGAACATATGGAAGGAAGGCCTCACTGGTTGTTGACATCAAGCAGAGCAAGTGAAAAGTACATGTCCTAGAAAGCATGACAGACTGGTGGGTGATGGCTCCCAGCTGAGGAGGTAGATAGAAGGCTGTGCTTGACTAAAAAGCACACCACTGCATTGGGAGGTGTTAAATGTTTGGAAGTTCCAGTTAGTTGGTTAAGTAGTTGTTTTATTGGTTGGTTTGTTTTCATTGGAGAGATTGTCTTGTTTTGTTGAAACAGGATTTCAGTATTTAGCCCAAGCCTGCCTCAAATTTAAGGTTCTTCTGCCTTAGCCTCTCAAGTACTAAAAATTAAAGACTCATGTCCTGTAATGTAAAGTTTGTAATGAAATAGAGATAGGTTAGCAAAGCCTCAGGAAGGTAAAGATGTTTGAATTTCTCATTGGTGAATCGTGATTATGTATTGCTTCTCCATGTTCACTGTCTTCTCCAATGAATTTGTGCCCCAAAAGTAGCAGAAGCTAAGAAATGCCTGTGGCTTAATAATCTGAAAATGAAGCTATGAGCTGAAGGTAGAAGCTTCCTTCTTCCTTTCAGTATATGCAGGAAGAGACACACAATCAAAAATGAACAGAAGCAAAGATATGACTCTGTAGAGATGGCATGTGAATTCTGGTGTGAGTTTTCTATGTGGTCTTTGATACTGAAATAGTATATTTGATGGTCACTTGCTTGAGAAGCTTAAGTAAGATTATGATCAGGTGCTTGGCAGGAATGTGGAGCATTTATAGAGCAGCTGACTTTGCCACAGATGGCACTCTGATTGAGGTAAACTAGGTTATGTTGCAGTAGTGAACACTTCCCCACCCCCATAGGATACAGTTGCTTAGATACAAGAATCTCCTTTCACCTTTGTATGCCACTGCATATCGGACAAGTCTCCATGTGACAACCTGATTATCTTAGCACAAAATCTCTGCCAAGTTTACTAAGCTATCTAGAACTGCTCTCAGATGTGTTTATCTAAAGGTAACATATGTCAGTCAGCTTGCAATCTATTGGCTGGAACTGGTCCTCACCCACAGCAAGGGAGTAAATATGGAATCTGTGTCCCTAGAAATAGAGACCAGAATATTAATGAACACAAATAATGTCTCCTGTTCCTCAGCCCAACACTTGGAGCTTAGTGAACAAAGCAGGCACCCTCTGCCATTCCCACAGAGCTCTGGATACTGAGTAGTGTGCTTCTGGGAAAAGCCATTTTCCTCCAAGCCAGACAAGAGCTAGATCAAAGAGACTGCTCACTATATACACAGTTATGTGGGAGAATCGGAAATGGTAACAGTATAAGTGACAAGTATGGAGAACTTAGAAATCCTCAATAAATATTTACTGAATGAGTGCTAAGTGAGGAATAAGAAGAAATTTAGCTCTCAGAAACGAAATGGGAAAGGCAACAGAGAGAGACAGATATAGGAAGAAAAAACACATGGAAACAGTTTATGCTTTTCAAATGTTCTGAATAATATTTGGGAATAAAAGCTGTTCTCGCCGTATCTTCTGCTTCCAGGAAGCCTGAAATATTTCCCTGCTGGTCTCTTCTGCCGTAGTGGGGGTGTGGAGGAATGAATTCCCTGCCAGTTTGTTCTATCCTTACCTAGTCCATAGGATGAATATGATCGGGAAGCCTGGACCCTGGCACATCAGCTGAAATACCTTGTTGTTAAAGCACATTTGCTTGATTGGCATTTGTCAAACATAGAGGGTCATGGGGAAAAGAAAGTGAAACAGCTGGGTGCCAAAAATGTTCTCAGTTAAGCAGAAAGCCTATGAACACAGAATTGTGGTAGAGTATTAGGAGTGGATTCTCTATAACATTTAGAATCATTTACACAAGCAGTGCTTATTAAACAAAGTAGAAAACAAGCAACATAAACCTTGCAGTTTAGAGATGAACCTCACAGCAATTACAGGCACTCATAGCTATTTGTCCTGCACAGGTAGATCACGCATTTCATGCTTCTACCTCCTTTTACTCAAAAGTACTGGCTATTGAATACTTAGTACTTAATATTTTTTCATGTCCAGAAGCACACATAGGCAACATTGTTTTTAATGGCTGCTAAGAATTGTATCATATGCATTAAAATATATTTGTTACTTTAGATTTTTACAAAGTTTACAATATAAGCAATGCTCTTACGAGTACACTGTAGCTGAATTTCTGTGTTCAACTTTTAGACTGACTTTCATAAATCATATTTATTGAAGCAGAAGTGATGAACACATTTTAAGGCTTATGGTGACCATTAGCAAATTGCCCTCTAAAGACTGTTTCAACCATTTCCCACCAGCAACATGAGAACAGAAATGAGGATCTGGAGACAGGTTTCTTCCTAAAAGTTGTTTCACTTGATGGCAGGTGTATCCTCTTTAGATCCTTCACTATACATGTAATGCTTTCTGCCACAACCACATGGAGGAGAGCTTCACATTCAGATTTCTTTGAAAGTCATTCAATAAATAGTAACATGTTCTGTTAAATGGGCACTAATACCATGGGCACTGCGTGGCCCAGTGGATGTCTAGAGCTCATTCCTTGTATGCCACAATAGCTGGCTCTGCTGTTCAACTCAGCACTCATGCCTTGTTGTAAGGTATGGTTATTATATGTTAAACTCTTCAAAGGTTGAATGTTAAGCGATTTTCCATTTCACCAAAAAGAAAATGTGGAACATTTTTCAGCTAAACTGATTGTTTTAGTTAGAGTTTCTACTGCTACAATGACCATGACCAACCACTATGAACAAAAAGCAAGTTGGGGAGGAAAGGGTTTATTTGGCTTATACTTTGATGTTGCTGTTCATCGTCAAAGGATGTCAGGACAGGAACTCAAACAGGGCAAGAACTTGGAGGCGGAGTTGATGCAAAGGCTGTGGAGGAGTGTTGCTTACTGGCTTGCTTCCCAGGGATTGCTCAGTGTGCTTTCTCATAGAACCCAGGACCACCAGCCTGGGATAGCATGACCCACAATGGGCTAGGCCTTCCCCATCAAACATCATTTAAGAAAATTCATTACAGGCTAGCCTACAACCTGATCATATAGAGGCATTTTCTTAATTGAGGTTCCCTCCTCTCAGATAATTTTAGCTTTTGTTAAGTTCACATAAAACTACCCAGCATACTGATTATATTGAGCTTTGAACAACATAAATCCAATAATTTATTGAGAGTGTAGCTATGGTATGTATCTATAAAATACTGTAAAGCCCATATGATGAAAAATGCCTTGAGAATGTTGCTCTTTTCCTACTCTCATATTTCAGGAAGCAGTTTTTTTCCAGCTCACCTCTCCTGCACTCTTGACACCAGAGTGATGCTCCTACTCAGACAACTAACCTGCTTCTACCGCCTGTTGTCTGGCATTCTGTCTTCTCTTCCCAGGCTATAGAAACCTGCTTGTTGTTCAAGAGCTCTGCTGACCACTTGTTGTTAAGGAATGTGGGGTGGTGGTGATGCATGTGGCAGTGTGGGGGGGGGCAATGTTTTTTTAGTATGTGTTCATAAGCACTCACATGTAGAATTGTTAGGTCATACTTCCCAAAATAATTCCATCTCAGTTTTTAATTCCTATGATTCTATTTTTACTAGTACCATCAAGTGAAGATCTGATAAAAGCATCCAAAGTTCTCTTCTGTTAAAGTCTTATAAGCCATTCCCAAAAAATAGAGACATTTTATAAGACATTATGCTGTGAGACATTTTATAAGAACTTAAGTATAAAATATCCCTATTTATATCCAAAGGGATAACTTTGAACAAGTAAACTTCCATTTTATGTTCATCTGTATATTGTGATTTAAACAAAAAGAAAGGGGATTCACCCCAATCTTTTTTGTGTTCTTATACAAAATGACTATTGAATATTCAAGCTTTTGTCTACCTAGAAGAAATATCTAAAGTATGTGGTAAGTTGCAATGCATTTATTTTTTATGGAAGCGATAAAATCCTACTGCTTTGAAAATACTCTTTTAGGAACTGCACTCTTCACTCAGTTACGTTTCATCCCACCTACAAACTGAATCTAATTCTGTGGTACCATGCACACATACACACACACAGGAGACAGTATTTGGAATACATGTTGTACCAGGGATCCATAGCCAGTTTTTTGGAACTCCAAATGAAAAATTTAGATAACTGAGTGGCTAGATTTCCCTACAGTGTTACTCTCTCTTTAAGCTATATTGTGTTATATTGTTTCCATCCTTTTCATCTAAGTATCTCCAAGAGAATCAGACTAAAAGAGCATTTTACAGATAAGGTGGCAGTTATTTGATTGATATGGTTAAAGATAGCATATGGTATATTCTTTTCTCTCAAACTGTTTGGAGTCTTTGTTCTTGCGCACAGCGGTAGTATATATGAAAACTATCCAAACACTTCCCAATGGTACATGTATATAATACACATCGTCTTAAAAAGCAATGAGCATTTTGCCATTGCATCCTTTATTATTTGAAGTAAATCAAACTGAGAGACATAGCACTTAAAACAAATTGTTTGAGAACTCTAATTTTATAAGATCTTACAGTTTCATAAGATTATAAATGCTGTTTTAAAATGTTAATTGGAGGATGCATTTGTTTCAATTCATGATACTGAAAATATTGACTGAATTATGAATTAACACATTAAGGGGTGCAGATGTCATTTTTCATGAGGTTTCCTGACTGATGTAATTTTCATATTTCATATAGCAGTTTAATAATTTTACAGATTTATTTTATATAATTAGTAAATGAGAAATTCAGTTGTTCATATATAACTTTTCTGTAATGTAAAAAAAATCTAATTTCTGGATTATAAATAAAAAGCAAATATTTTGAAGACATCTGGTCTACATCTGTCTGAAATAAGATAATTTAAAACAGTGTAATTAAATGCAAGAAATACTGAAATATTCACACCTTAGAATGTTAAAAAAAATTGTTCCATCTTAATGTGATTTGTTGAAGGATATTTTTCTTTAATTTTAGTGTCTTTTAACCTCTCATTCTGTCATTAGAAAAGACTGACAAACTGAACAAGCCAAAAATATATGATGTTTTTCATGCCTGTCCTGAATGAAAGCATTTTCTTTACTTCTGATTCTTTTACATGTTGATTAGCTTCCACTCTCTAAGTTGAAGTTGAGCACATGTAGATTCATACCTATCCATCCCTTTTATTGCATTATAATTCTCTATTGAGTTATTGGAAATGAGAGCTTAGTGGAAGGGGCTTTAGTCTCCTTCCTAAATTGTGTGCATAATGTGGCTGGGTACCCATGGGAGAAAGGCATTCATTCCTGTGGAAAGACAAAGCATCTTCACTATGTTCTCATGATGTTGAACAAGGAAATCCTTTGAAGACTTTTTTTTTTTTCTTTAAGAAAATAAATCTGTGCTAAGTGGAAAATTAACTATTTAGAAGGAAAAAATACTGTATACTTTCCTTACTCTAACCTAAAAATAAAAAAACAAGACTTGTCCAACAAAAGATCCTTAACACATCAGTGGAACTGGGTGTGTGAGACTTAAACATGTGGGTGTTACAATTCAGGGAGGTAAGTAAAGCCTCTGGATGCTGGGGCTTCCCTCACCAGCAGAAAACCTCAACTGGAACTCGCACCATGGGAAGGAAACATTTTTCTTACCATGTACCTCAAGGTAACACTAGATATATTTTCTGTTTATTTGCAGGGAGCATGACAAAGATCCAGAGAGTTTTTTTAAGGTATTAATGCAGCTAAAGGACTTAGGACTCAGTTTCCTCGTCTCTGTCCTTGGAGAAACTTTTACAGATGTCCCAGGTACCTGTTTTGTATTTTCTAGTGTTTGTCTGTTTTGTTTTTTGTAGAAGGACATGAGCTTTCCAACTTAAGTATTAATTTCTCCTTTGTTAGAATAATCAAGATGAGCTCTGTTAACCAAGATTATATGACAACATTAAAGTCTGAATCAATTAAAAAAATACTTAAGTAAGCATTCTTTGATTTAGGATGAGAAGGAACAGTCATCTCTTATCAAATATAGTTTATACAGTGTATTTATATGTAAACAAAATATTGCTTTGGGCATCTTAATCCTTACAGAAAGTGGAAATTTATAATTGGATGTACAGACTCTCACCTCTGGGGTCACTGGCTTGCATCCTGCTCACATTTGGTAATGGCCAACATACATTACCATCTGTTAGATGGCCTGCATAAAGCATTTGGACATCTAACTTATGATGTGGAGTGGGCTTTAGCCCATATTGTTGTTGTCATTGGTCTATGTGTGTGTATTGAACTGAAGAAAAGTCAAGGTGGAAGCTGTCAGCAGTGGATTCTCTCATTCTTTATGCTACACAGCACCTTTTCAGGGTCATTTCCTTCACTTGCATCCTAGCCTGGCATTTTGGGGTCTGTAAAATGACGAATTTGGCACCTCTTAATCATTTGTGTTTGGTTTTTACACCCTGGGTATCCTTGTTGAGCAGCCTCTTGCTGTGGTGTGTTATGACACTGAAAGGCTGCCTATAGTGCACACTCCTTTGGACAGTGCTTCCTGATTGTGGCTCAGTGCCAGGAACTGCAACCAGCCTGTCCTCAGTGGCCTCATCTCATGGCTTGCCTTCTGCCTTCTGCAGTGTATGCACCAAACCTTTCTCTAGTCCCCTTAGGTACAGGCTTCTATGTACCCCATCTGCCTGTTGGCTTCTATTTTATCCTTTTGGTCTCAGCTCTGGGACGTTTTCATGAAACTTTCTCATGTTCTCCTAGCACCGCTTTCCTCCACAGTGCTTCATATTAATGTATTTGTGATTTGTTTTTTATTTCACCCTTCACTGTGTGCACATAATTGCTAGAATTTAGAAAGTTAGTTACATGAAAACTGGACCTGACTTGTTCATTACTGTTACCTGAAGCTGACCAGTGGAGTGCTGGAGTCAGTAAACACTAAGTAAACAAAAGTTTACTTATAATTTTAATTACTTATAAACAAAAGGAACTTATAATTGTGTTAAGGAGAGACCATTCATCCATACACACAGAAAATAGAGAGTACACCAAACTAAATACAGTTATGAATGCGTGATGACATATGAGCTTAACGGGTTAATAGTGAACTAGTATAATAGCCAAAACTATTTTAATAACCAGGGAAAAAAGATGGGTTAAATTGTTCCAAACAGGGAAAAGCCACCAAAGCCAACATTTTAGCAACTGTTTTTAAAACAAGCAAATTCCAACGAGTAATGCTTTGGCATCACTAGTGTGAGTGGAGTAAAGGTTGCTGCATGCGGACCTTAGGAAGCTAGCACTGCCTTACACACAGGGCGGTGCCAACATAGGGAGAATGTTTATCACTGACGGAAATGAGGTACAATGAAGCAGAATCAATGTCAGAGTCTCAGATGGTGGCCCCAAAGTGATTCTGCAGCAGTAACCGACTTGTGGGGGACTATGTGAGAGAGGAAAAAGAATTTGGTAGATGGATGTAGAGAAAGAAGGAAAACAAAATGCTAACTTTCATAGTTGGTGGGTTCAGTTTGTGTGTGTCACCACTGAGCTTGTGCATGGACTGAGGAGGCTAGAAGAAATGTCTGAGAGATTTCTGAGTCTGCCTCACCACAGTGAGATTTTAGCCACCTCTATGTAGCATATCCTTGGGTACCTTGGGATCTCTACTCCTCGCAGCCCACACATTGCCTTTGAGCTATGTAGCATTGGGGAAGAATGTGTGGAACTGAGGTGTGGAACAGTTGGGGTCTAAGCATCCAGTGTTCAGTAAGATCATGTGCAGCTTTACTGTTCACTTAGACTGTTCTTGAGCACACCCTTACTGAGCTGTGTGGAAGAATGCACATAAACAGAGCCTTTTCTCTACCAGACAACTGAGGTGCAGTACAGTGCTTAAAGAGTGCTATGGAACCCACAAGAAAGAATGTCGTATTTTCTGTGTACATATTTGTTTACTTCTACTTTCAACTAGGCCTCCTTTATGCCTCAGGCACTGGTCAATGTGTCATTGCAAATGGGAATCACTGGTTCAGTTTGCATACTAGAGAATCACAAGTGTTGAAGGGATGAATGTGTCTGGTCATGTAGCCGTTATTCCCAAGGCTTCCCAACAAGCCTTATTCCATGTCACTTCAGTCATTCCTGTCATTCCTCCAATTTATTTAACCAATATGTGTGTGGCACTTACTATATCCCGGGCATTATTCTCAGCCACTTGCAAATATAGCTAACTCTCCATGTACTGTTAAGGATCATCTCCATTTTTTCCCCCTTTTGGAGAACCTGAGGGATAAAAAAAACCAAGTGAGATCACCCAACTAAATGAAACTGCAACTGTATGCCGTGTAGAATTTTGTTTTTTGACTCAACATTATCTAACTTAAGGCATTAACATTTCTCTAACTTACCATCTCACATTGCTATGCATCTAGCAGTCATAATAAATACTACAGTCTTAATAACTACCTATTTGATAGGTAGAGAAACGGTGACTCTGAGTGTCAGTTACTTTCAATAAGAGCTATAAGCCGGTCTTTTCTCATTCATGTAAATTCAGATGGGTTGGGAAGCCAAGAAAGATGGAGTATATATTAGGAACATTGGGTGGTTTTTCTCCAACTTGATTTTGTAACAGCCAGGCAGCTCCTGCCACTTGTAATCCCAATAGTCAAGAGGCTAAGGGAAGAGGGTCTCAAATCTAGATCAGTCCAGGCTACGTAGAGAGACCATGTCTCCAAACACCCATTCCCTTTATCTCTTCACAAAGCACAGAGGAGAAAATAACATTCCTAAGTAAAGTCAGTGGTGCCAGCAAGATACTGTTATCAACACTAAATTTCTCTTGAAATTTTTAAGACTATGATACAACTTTGTGTGGTTTCACTACTGTTGGTTATTTTCAAGCAAAATCCATTTTATAAAAATTATTTTCCTAGAAAGTGTCACAGAATTGAAAAGGTTCACTCTGTTTTAAAGCCCTGTGATTCATTACTTGTTCATATCCTTTTTAAAATTTTTTATTGTTGTTTCTACAAAAGAGGAGAAAGCTCAGGATAGTTAGTCACTAATGCAATCTTCCCTGGGCAGTGTGAGCAAAGGAGTGGCCAGGCTAGCAGCAGAGTGGGTCGGCATCCCCATCCCTCAGCATCGCTAGAGTTGCGAGCGCATCTGTTTTGAGTACCTTCTTTATGCCAGGCACTGCAAGTCATACAGGATGACTGATCAAATAGCCTATGGTCTATGCCATAGGGTATTGAGCGCTTTTTGGAACACTGATTTCAATGTTAGTTTGAACGATTTCTGATCAGCCAGCATGTTCCTGGCACTATTCCATGCCCTTCTTCCATTGCTTTACCTTACATTGCTTTCCTTAGTCTTCACAATAAGTTCTGCAAATTAGGCCATGTGGGAATTGCCATTTATCAGAAAAGTGAGATCACAGAGAAGTTAAGGTTGACAAAACCATGATCCAAACTTTGTGCAGTCTCCAAGGCCAACATTTAGCCTGTGTCTCCATAGAAATCCACAGAGCTCTCTCCATTTTCTAGGGAAAAACAGAGATGTAGAGGTAGAAAATCCTGACCTCTGCTGTGAGTCAGTTCCATTGATAATCCTTTTGCAAATGGAAATCCATTTTTTAAAACCTTCAAATTTGTGTCCTAAATATCTCTCACCCCTTAGATATTAAAGTATCCTCATCATAAGAAAATTGCAAAACAATATGAAGTACAAAAATATTCCACATAATATTTGGCATCAGTGTTCTCTAAGTATTACGTGAAAGAATGTGTTTGTCATACTAGAATAGTACAGTTTGTTTATCTTATCAGGTTTCGAGAAATGAATTTTGAAACAAAATCCTAAAGAATTAAGGGATGAAAAAAGATATATTTTCAGTATAGAACAACACCAAATCAGACAAGTTCTAAGTGATTTTCTGTTTCAATAGAAGTGACCTTGATTCAATAAAACTTTTTAAAGTTCTTCCCAACTCTCATCTTTTAAACCAGAATAATCTAGGCTATACTAAGGTATAGAAAACTTTAAAATTGCAGTGGCTTTAAACACAGAATGTATTTCTTGTCCACACCATGTGTTTATGCAGATGATCAGGAGTACACTGCTCATGACAGTCAGAGTGGACCTTAGTTGATAAAGAGACCCCAACAACCATCATCCTAAGCATTTCCAGTTATCTGGAGAACTAGAAAACTAACTTCCCAAGTCACTGAGTAACCATACTGCCTTGGAAATAGCACAAGGCTCTACTCCATTCACTGGCGAAGACTTCAAGGAACTGCCCAAGCATCCAAGAAAAGCCAGTCCTGCTGTCTATCAAGAAGCAGGAAACACAAATGTTCGATGAACTGCAGTCTGGGCCACCAGAGCTCATTAATGTACATCTTGATATGTGGTCATGCCTCTCCAGGCTTCTACCCTTAACTGGGTAGGTCCAATCCAGTTGATAAAGAGTTTACAAATGTGGACATTGCTTGAAGTTTTCTTGTTGGGAGCAACCTCATGGTATCTGAGGATACATCTAGTAATTCATATCCTTTAAGAGTTTATACCCTCATATCCTTTGTATATTTTATATCCTTTAACCTTTATGAAGTGAGGTTATCTCTGAAATAGGGTAGGTTCTTCTAGGTGTTCTGGCATTTTACAAAGCTTATAGAGATTGTCAACCAGAAGAGATTTCCCTCCATCCCTGGGAACATTTGGCAATGTCCACACACATTTTTGTTGTCATAACTGTAGGGCAAGAGGTGTGCTTCTGCCAAATGGGACTCCAGTTATTATGCTAACCATGTTAGAAAACACAGGTTAACACAACAACAAAAATGTATCCAATCTAATAAGATTGAGCACCAAGATTGAGAAGGTACGATTACAGAAATTTAAATCAGCATAGCAGGTTAGAATTGGGTCCAGATAAACCTCAGCTAATTCAACTATGTGATAAAAAGGACATGAGAAAGAAAACAATAAAAACCACCTATTCTATTTCAGTGAGTTTCTATGAAGACTTCCAAAGGACTAGGGAATTTGAGGGAAGTGCTAAAGTACTGTGCAAATTTTATTATAAGACTCAGGGACTTCAGAGTTCATATAATGGAATGAGTTTATGAAATACTTTTTGGATCCAAAGAAGACATTGAGGATGCTGTATCTCAGAAGTTCATTTTTATTCAGACAATTAAAAGGTCATTCTGCTCTATAAACCATCTGCATCTAGTTTCGTGTTTAAAAGGAACCAAAAAGCCTAGGAACTCTTCAATGCACATGTTTGAGTGTTGGCCAGTTCTCATGACAAGGTCACATTGTTAGCCCTTGAGATGATTTTTTTTTTTCATTTTAGTAAGTGCTTTAGATATCAAATCAATGGAATGTGTTTGTATACTTAATAATTTCCCAAAAATGATAATTCTAAACAAAATGTTCTTTGTGCTAGCAGCCAAGGCCTTACATAAGGTCCGTCTTCCTTATTACAGATATGGTACTCTTCCTCCAAGAAATTTTAGCTTGAGACATTCAGCAAGCCAAAAAGGTCTGAATAAAACTGAAAACCTGAAGCATGGTTTTGGCGGACAGAAGCCCTTCTGATCCCCTGTAATTTAGGTCAGGAACAGTGTGTTGAAAGCTTCTGGGTAGCATCTGGCCTGGCAGGGTTACTTCTGTGATCCTGTCATGATCCTGGTTCTCAGCTTTGGAGTCAAATGCTAGATAATCATGTGACAACCTCCTCTTTCCCTCAGCTCCCAGCTACTGTCTCATTGTCAACAGTGTGACCGTGCTGAAGGGCCAATTTTAGGAAGGTTCTAGGTATACAAATAAACCACATTAACACAAAATTTCTACATTTTTCTTCAAATTAGGCCCAATATAAGACAATCTATTAATTAATTTTGAATTATATGATTATATCTGAGATAAAATAAATTCTACTAGTAAGAAAAAATCTGAATGAACTCCATTTTGTCAAGATCATACCATTCCTTAGCCAGTCCTCTTTCGGGTATGTTTTCAGTCACTATTCCCTTACTATGGAGTTGTTTACTGATTGCCTCTTATAGTCTTGTAATATATTGTGAATATCTGGAGAAGAAAGTTTCCTCTAGGATTTTACAGTCTGATTTGAAAGAAAAAAAGTTATATGTTTACATTTTATTACAGCATGAGTATAACTTTTTCATAATTTGGAGCATATTTTTTATAAACAATCCATTAAGACAATCTAATATTTATAGGTGAGAAAAATGACTTGCTAACTCCATTTTTTAGATGCACAGGTATAAACTGAAAATCTCAGTACATGGAGCTGCTCTCACATGGCTCCCAGAAAGAAGCATGTGAGAAGGTCTGTTCCCAGGAATCTGAAGCCCAGATTGGAATTTTTCTTCCAGTCTTTTCAGTGAAACAAAGACAAACCACCATGGGAAAAATAAGGAAGATGAAAGAAATGAAAATGAATTTGCCCTTGAATGAAAAAAATAAATACATGTATAATTTTCATAGCAGAAATTGTAGTATATCTTAAGATAATTTGTAAACTTAGCAAGAGTCCACTTAGGGTACCACAGTATTACTTTATATGTCCTCACGGAGCTGCTGTGAAGTTTTTACAGTGTAAATAAATGAAAGAGCAGAATGTCAAAGATACCAATTACAGAGAAATTATGGTAGAAAACCTGTCCTGTCAGATTCAGTACACATATTAAGGAATGCTTTACAGATTTGCAAAACACATATATTATATTTTATATATTATATATAATTATATATATATATATATTATATGTATGTATTATATGTATATAATATTATATATTACATATTGCAATTTATATTATATATGTACATATGTATTTTTAATTTATACATTTTTATACATTTATATACTTTTAATATGTATTTATACATTTTAATATGTATTTTAATATTATATATTTTATGTGTACATATTATATGTGTGTGTGTATATACATACCAATTTGTTTCTGAATTTTCTACTTCTGCCTACTTTTCTATTCTCATGTTTGTGAATCTATAAAGCATTCCTTTATTTATTTATTTATACACACACACACACATATATATATACATACATTCAATATCTGACAAGCAGGGTAACAAACCTAATAACATACTGATTCCAGTTTTAAATCTGATGGGCCTTTTTCTTTGTAAAAACAAAAAAATGGCTAGTAAATTTACAACTTACATGAAGTAAAAAGAGTAAAAAGAAATTTTACATTACCTATTTAGATATTTGTGCTTCAACACTTACATGTATATGACCATATAATAAATGAAGCATGTGTTTTAAATATGTCATAGAGATAAAGGCTTGTGATGACAGAAGCATATATGACAGGGATAGTGACTCTTGACTTTTACTCTGCCACATTAAGTGAGGTAGTTACGCTGCCATCTCATTTTATCCCAGCAGCCCTCCGTAGGTCCAGCTTCTTATGTACAGGTGAAAAACCAAGCCTTCAGTTAAGTAACTTGTCTAAAGTCACATAGCTGATAAACAATAGAGATAATGAAATGAAAAGAAATAAATACTATATCAAATTTTAAGGAAAAATCTATAATTTTTCCAGTAATAAAGTAAATGTAAATGCATAGGATTTATGAGTAAGCAGTTATTATATTCACCTAGACAATAAAAGGTAGCTAGTGTATGTTATAACTTACACCAGTTACTTGTAGGGTAACATCTGTATTCAGGATAAGGACAGCGTAAATAATTTTTCATGGCCCATGTAAATTAGCATACTCTTTTTTTTCTCAGTAATTTCACATTGCATCCAGTAGATTCCAATGTAGAGGAACACACGACCAAAATTGTTCTAGCTGCATTTTCCTCTCTGCCTTCCCCTCGCAAACAGCCACTGAGGTTCTATTCAACCTTGACCCACACCTCACCTGCTGCCTCTGGCAGTTTTGCTCCTGTTTGCTGAAAATTTGCCTCTTGCAAAGGATTCACATTACTCTCCCAGCCCCTGGACATTTCTGTGCTCAGTTTATCCTAGTATCAGTATTCTTCCTAAACCCACACCACCCAAGAACAGACTTACAGTACTGTGATGGTAATGAATAAATCTTATAGATTTTCAGTTTCTTTTGTAGCAAGGGAACTTCCTCAAAGTCCTCCCCCAGCTTCGTGTCTTGTGAATTCCCATTCTTTTTGCCATTTTCTGAATGCATCTGTTCATTGATCCACCCCCTTGTCTCGTGTTAGTCACTACTTAGATTCCTCTGCTCCTTCCTTCACAGGCGTACTTATACCCTTTCTGCCTTTGACAAAATCCAAAATCCAGTGAAGCCTCTTTACCTCCTCCTTTTCACCTCCATTTCACTGCCCATACTGATACCTTCACTTGCCAACCTTATGTCACACTGCACGAGGGTCGTTGGACATTTGGCTGCTGGAGTGAGGCCATGACAGAGCTCCCCAGAAGACAGTTTCTAGGTGTTTGCTACCATTTCAGGGTGAGCACACTGAGGAGTCAGAGCATGCCACACGTCACTCCCTCTCCCACCCCCCCAACACACACACACTGATGAGGGTGAAATTCCTGTTCAGTGGCTGCGCAGCTCCTTTCTCAGAAAACCCTTGTAATTTCTGCCCACCTTTCCCTTCTAAATGCTGGAGACATCCTCAGTGCAAGCAATATAGCAACTCTCATTTCTCACTGCAATCCCTGTGAGTAGTATTGCTGCTGTGGTCACTCCCAGGCGTGCCATGCCTTGGCTTCTTGTCTTGTACTCCTGCAGCTCCTCCGAGTAGGATATGCTAATTTCTACTAGAACCAGAAGATTCAGAACAAGTCTCAAGACTAGATCATTTTCCATCCTACCAAGGGGAAGAACATGAAGATAAGTTCCAGAATACAACTCCCAAAACATATCTCAAGAAATTGTTCTCAGAAGTTATAATTATGTGAACATCAGCGGTGGGGGGGGGGGGAATCTTTTCTTTGATTTTTCATAAAAAGGTCTCAAAATTTATGGGAAATGTACATTTGAGAAAGATACATGGATATCAGTTAATGAATGGAAAACTTCAAGGTGTTTATAGACAGATAGGAATGTGGGAAGAGACCTAACTTCCCAAACAACTATAGTGTTCTTTGGAAAATATTTTTCAAGATTTTGAAATGTGGACAATATCAAAATCTGTTTTTTTCTATATATACATAAATATAATGACTTTATATATTTTAACTAATATTTTATATTAGTTAAACTTTATATTTTAGCTAATACGATATAGCTGTAACTTCTACAGTTTGAGATTTAACAGAAAACTACCATGAATATTCCCTGCTTCACAATTTCATGGATAGAAGGTTCTTTACTTGACAGACTTTAGAAAACACCACACAAGATTATTTTTTCCTTGTTGAGAATTTTCACCCTTCCCTTGCTGTATCCTCTCTTACCGTGAGACCATTATTAAGTAAATCAAAGAGTATTTGAATACAAGCAGGACTAGCACTGCAGACCAAACCAGCAGATCAACTACTAAGTGACTAATGGGTGGGTCCCCTACACTGAAGCAAGGGAGCAGCTTGTGGAAGATGATATCACAACTGTGAGATCTTACTATACTGTTTTCAGTTCAGATTGATGCACAGTTTAACACTTTATTTCTAGAATTTGCAGTTTAGAATTTTCGGATCTCAGTTGACAACGGGTAATTAATTGAAACTACTAAGAGTGAAATTCTGGGTAAAGGAGATAACTGTGTCTTTGTAGCCTTGCTTCAGTCCTTACAGATGCAAATGGTGGGCTGTGGCTGGCCTAGACACATCAGAGTTCTGTGATGATGACTCCCAGATCACCACCCAGACTCCTTCTTTACCTGCAGAAGTTCTTCTATCATCCAAGACTCACTTCACTTACTTTCCCCAACCTCTCAAAGATGCCACTTGTCTTTGAGTGACGTGGAATGTATTTAGCCTTATAG
>JAMJFZ010000716.1:742500-837500 GCA_026225945.1 Cricetomys ansorgei | reverse complement strand
CATTATTGCCAGATAATGCGGCTGAGCCTTTGCAGGCCCTCCAGAAAAGTAATTCAGCCAAGCAAAATTATCAGCTAATTATACTTAGAATCAAAAGCCCAACAACTATTTGCAGATAAATTGTATGAATTGAAGTGAATAGATCTGAATATTAAGATTCATAGATTTAGCTGATGATTTGTTAATTGGAATAAAAAGGTCATTTACTAGTCATTTTAACAATAGATCAATTGGAACCTATTTATTATTTAACTGATAGTGCATAAGGATCGAAATGATGAATAATTATATTATCAGGAGTGTTTTTCAGAATAACAAAATATGAGGAACTTAAGAGAATGATGTGTGATTTATTTTTAAATATTGTGGGCTTGTTTGTGTATTTTGAAGTGTAATCCCAAGCTAAGTGTTAACACTAGTATACTTAACAAGTCAAAAACTAGCCAAAAGAGATTGTTCTGGTTGTTTAACAAATTTGAGCATTAACTATGAATTTGATTATTTACAAATAAAAACTAAGATCTTAGTTCTTTTGGGTTTTTTGTTTGTTTGTTTTTCCCCTCTTATAACAAATAACACTATTTCTATATAACTGTGTGGCATTTTTATTGGTAGAGCATCTTGGACATAGTACGGTATATACTTGTATAATGACTCACAATGTAAGTCAGCCTGTGATTTTCTTTGGGGATATAGAATAATTCAAATCCATTATTAAGAAGCAGTTAATATGCACTTTCTGAAATGCCTGTGACTTCACACCTAATTTTATGTAATTATAAGAGAATGTTCATCTGTGCTTGCTTTTTTGTTGGCATAGCAGCCTAAAACTGAGTGACTTCAGACAACGTACATATTTTCTCTTGTTTCACGAAGTACATCCCAAGCTGAGATGCTCAGAAGTTTTCTTAATGATTTATACTGCAGCACAATTTAGTTTATAGCTGTGCTTATAATAGACGTTTGTGTGTTGCGCCACACATGTAGAAAGGTTAGATAGCTTGTCTTCTGAAAGGAATAGTTGGTAACTAAAACCTTTGCATTTCTATTGTGCTTTGTAAGAACTTAGTATTTTTCCAAAAACTGTAGCTCAAAGTAAACACTTATCCTTTATACTAATTTCAGTTTAGCATAACAAAAATAGGGAAAACATCACCCACTTAAAAACAGCTTAAATTACATGTACTCTGTCACTGTAAATAAACAAGGTAAACATTGACATGACTTCAGATCATTCTTGGACTGAAAAAAATCTGCAGTTCAAAATAAATTCTGCCTTTGGTCAGCATTTTGGATGCAATTCAAAGTTTCTTATAAAATAAACATATTTTAAAGAGTGTTTTGAGTTTCACTGCATAATTTCTAGCCAACAGAAGTGACAGTGGTATCTTCAAGGTTTATGATATGTCAGATCAATAGCCATTATGCAAACCTAGCAAGACTGCAAGAGGCGATACCTTCCCTCTGCTCAGCCCCACCACCACTGGGACAGGAAGAAAGCCTCCCGTACATGGTCCTGAGGGAAACTTACAATGCAAAACTTTTGTGTTTAATAATAAAAGTATTCTTTCCTGATAAAATAGAAAGTAAGCTGAATTTTTAGTCAGAAAAGCAAAATGTTCACTAAAATTATCTGAACAAGAGTTTTTCCACAAAGGAGGAGTTTTACATCTGCATGATAACAAATTGTTTCAAAGCATGAGCTTGAAATGAAAATGCCCCATCACAACAGATTGTAAATTTTTTTTTTTCTGCTGCTTTTAAAAGTGCCTCGATCATTTCTGCGGCTTCCCTGCTAAAGTATTTGCTGTTTCATTTAAACATTTTTTGAAAAATGAACATTCTGAGGCTTTGCAGCATTATTAAGAAAAGCTGTCCATACTTTGCCATGTTGTTGAATGTGTTTATCTGCTGATTATAAAATGTGTTAAACAGTATTTTAGAAACAACAAAATTGCAGCGCTGCGCTTTGATTAATTCAGTGAACAAAGCATATGCTGTCGGTTCTGTCCCACGAAAGTCGGGTATGATCAATAAAATCTTGCAGAGAGCAGCCCTGGTGTTTAGGAGCGTGCTGCCGACTGTGGTTTTCGTCCCGGTTAGCTTTGGACTCTCACTGCTAACTTAGACAAGCAGATCCTTTTGACTGTGATGCTTATGCCTGCTGTACTCTTGTCCCCTTTCTGACATGTCTGCAGGTTGGAAGCTGTGTACTGTGGCTGTTACCCACTTTGTCCCAAAGACTTGGTTTATCCTGAGATATTTCCAGGTAGCTGTTTCATGTGCTTTTTCTTCTCTGGGATTTAATATAGGGTTTATGCTAAACTAAAAGTTTGAAAATAAACTTAAGTAGGAGCAATTGTTTATTTGGCAAGTCAACATGTTAGTGTTAAGGAAAATTTTATGTGTTTTAATACATTAGAGTAAGCTTATATTTACCATCTGTTCTTTTAAGATAACAAAAAAAGCAAGTTTTCAAATAGCATTCTTCATTGTTAGCATACACATCTCATAATGGCGGGTTTTTATAAGCAGGTCAGTACTGCAGCAATTGCTAACAGATTTTTTTTTAATGATACACACAGAGAAAAACAAGGATTGAAAGTCATACCAAATTCTTTAAACAATTGACTAGCTAATAATATGCAACTGTTGTACAGAGTCCATACGGCTATAGTACTGGTTCTTTGAAAAATTCTCATCACTAAATATATCACATATGCATTGTGCTACATTAGAATAATGTATTTTAATCACCCAGAGGAGATGTCTAAACAGCACAACTACACAGTCTTATTTAGCATTAAACATCCTTGTGAGCTGAGGTAACCTTATAAAAATCATGCTTAAATAATGTAAAACATGAGGCGGCACAGAGCAATATGCATTTTTAATTAGTAAAGTGACTAATATCGAGTGTGTGCTTTGAGGTTTTTGTTTCATTAAAAATGTATCTGTTTTTCCTGCAGCTGAGTATCTGTATTCTACACCTGAACAGCTTTCAAAAAGGCTCCAGAGTTTCTGCAAGAGACCAGATATTGTAAGAAAACATCTTTATAAGGTAGCTATTGAGAAGAAATTTACAAGATAGAAATGCCACATTTAAGTACAAAGAAAAGAAAAAAACATTTAATTAACATACTAATGTTTAAAGGAAACATGCTAGGGAGAGGTATTGGTTGTTACACTAACAAGGATTAATTAAACTGGATCCAGTTGTATTAACCTAGGTCTTAGGAAATACGTGCACTCCATGCACAGTACATGCTTTCTTTTTAATTTATTGTTTTCTAAGATGACTGTCCTGTACGTTTAGCCCCAAGAGGCTTATAAAAATGAACCTGGATTAATGTAACTCATTAGCTTAAAAGGAAGTAAAGGGAAGATTCCACAACTAAACTAATAAGGATATAAGCCTGTCTTCCCATCATAATGAAGTCTAAGGTTCTCAAAAATTTAGGTGAATGACATTAGTGAAGTTTGCTGATGAGTTTTGAACTACTATGAAGACACCTTTCAAAAGTTGTATTCCTCTCATCCTACTTAAAACAGGACATAAAATCTGTTTGTGTAGAGTCACGGGTCTCGGCTTGAAATGTCAAAGCCTATGGTTTACACAAATCGTGTCACTGGCAGTCACAGCAGTCACATCCTCTCCCCTCACCTGAATCAAGCGTCTTGTACTGCTAAATGGCACAAAGAGCCCTAACTAAAGAATAAGTAATTGAAGTGAAATCTGCTTTCTGGGTTTCAAAGGTGTCTCTAGGCCATGAATAATTTACTTTCTTGTGTTCTTTGACTATAGCATCTTCATTTTACATAAGGTTAGCATAGTTTACAATCCAGTACTTTTATAATCCAGCATCTTATAATTTTCCATTGTTGATGTATAACCTTCAGCATGAAATACACTCCTCTGCCTTTTTTCTCTTTTTTTTTTTCAAGACCTAAAATACATATTTACATAGTGATACATGAAAACATGACTTTATTTCTCCAGGAAACAGTTAAACTTCAACAAAAAGGGAGAGAACCAAAAATGCAATTTAACACCCAATTTCAAGCTCATTATCTTTCATTGTCTATTAACTTGGCAATGGTTCAGAAGGTAGCTCATAATAGTTTAAAATGCTGACTGCACAGTTCCAGGCTTCAGTGTCAGTCCCTTAGTCGATACTGCGGTGTGGTGTGTGCGAAGCCTCACAGAGAATGTGAGTCTCCAAGCTTTTCCCAGTGTTTACTCATTTCAAAGTTCAGTAGTAGTTTTGTTCACATACAGCATGCATCAGTTAGTCCCCCCATGGAATAGGCAGGCAGAACGTGCAGATTATGAAAATTAAGAAAATAGAAGTGTGACTATAAGTAGATTCATGTTATATACGTGATATGAATCTATTTTAGTGAGTTCACAGTTAAAATATCAACTTTTTTGTTACGCTTTGGAAAAGTTTTGGTGAAGTGCTTACAAGTTTGTGTTACACTATAGAAATGTATTTGTTTTAATGTTGGTTCATGTCAAAGCCTGTTAGCCCTGTTACTCTACCTCTTAGTCTTCAACTGATTCACAAGGCCCTGCAACAGTTGTCGGTAGTTAGAAAAGGAAACAGATTTCTAGCTGACCTTTTTCAATACAGTTACCCCCCTTCTGAGATACAGTGCTTATTTTACAAATAAATGGAAAATTTCTAAAAGAATGTTAGCTTGGTGTATGATGTTAACACACAAAATTCCTCATGACTTTAAAAAAAAAAAAAAAAAACGCTCATAATTGAACTGCTACATTTTAGCTCTTATGGATAGTTTTAGTTTTCACATGATAAAACCTTGCAATTCAATGTTTTCTAAATTAGTTATCCGTAAGAATTTACATGTATATTTTAACTATTTTTGCAATGGATTTTTTTATCCTAAATCTATGAAATGCCTTCATATATGTCCTCATTGATAGAGCTTAGTGATGTTGCATATAAACAGTATTCTCAAAATTTAAAGAAATGTATCTAAAAGTATAAGTAACCAAGAGCTTTAAGACAAGTAGCCCATCATGAGGCACTGGATCAAAAACCCTAGGAATGACCTCAAGTTTGATTTGTTATAGTAAAATAGGTCAAACCAGTAAGAAAGAATGTGTCCAAAGACCGCATAAATTACAGTCCTGTCTCCATTTCTGTTCGTCCACACCCCATTCTCAGGTAGCATTTGCTCGACTGGATAATGGAGACTCATTTCCCTCCAGGGCAGCTTTGCCTACTTATCTTACAAACTGGAAAAGGACCTTTTGTGTGTTTGTGAAAAGAATGCAAGGGATTTTTTTTTTAATCTCTTCTTTTTTCTTCTCCCTTCTCTCTCTCTCTTTTTTTTTTTTCCATTGGTCAGTTTTGTTTTGCCTTTATAAAGCATATGTTCCTAAGACCTAAAGGACAGAATACCACTGGATTCCATAATTTATTCCTTTTACATTTTACACCTTTTCCTGTCTTTAAAGGTTTGTGTTTAAAATCATTGTGGCTTTGTACAATATACAGTTCATCTCAGGATAGACTTTTTCAAATAGATTCACACTTAAAAAGTTAATGACTGGAGTAAGGCTGTTAACACTTGGCTTTCTTCTTTTTTGAAACATTACACGTTCAGTATGACTGAGAGCTTGGGGGTTATAACTTGCAGCAGGATTTGAAGCAGACACAGAACTGAAGCTGTCTTGGTGTTCTTTTGTTTCTTAAAGTAACTTTCTGCATTAAAACTCTATGGCCTCTTCACCTGAATGATTTTAGGCCTGAGAGATTAAAATTCTACACACCTCCAAATATATATATACTTATTCTTATACTCTCTGTTTCTCCTCCCTCTCTCTCCCTCTCCCCTACCCCTCTCTTTCTCTCTCCCTCTCTCATACACACACACATGCAAGATCATTGGAAAAATCTAATACTTGTAAAAAGTAAATGTTTCTTAACCTTAAAAATCTAAAATTTATTTTTTTTAAATCTAAAAACCATTTCTTTAAAAGTTTACATGCATGGATCACATACATTATTAACTTTCTTCTAATATTAAGCTGAGTCTTACTCCAGGTAGGAAATTACACTAACCATATAATTCCATAGGGGGAAAAGAAAGTTTCACTCACAGTAAGAGCTCCTCTAGACCAATGAGACTCCTGTAAACAAATTTCAAGGAGAACTCCTAAGACAGGCAGAAGTATATTGGCTTTTTACACTAACAGCAGTACCCTTTCTAGAAGCAAGTATGAAACTAAAGTTTGTACTTTCGTGCTCGCTTTTAATCTATGACTCACTGAAATACTCTTAACAGTTGTGTGAGAGCAGTACTTTATGCTTTTAAATAGCTTTTGATCCTTTATTTTAAAATGTTTTGAAAACAGAGATGGTCGCTTCTTATCAGCTTCTTATTGAAAATAGAACAAGAACATGATGGAGCTAGTGTGAAAGGTAGCCATTTCCTGGACTGACAGCAGAGGCTTCATTTTCATCCTGCTCCTCATTTGCTTAAATTTACAAACAGCAATGCAATGTGTGTGTGTGGTGTGTGTGCATCTGTGTGTGTGTCTATGAATATGCTGGTGTGTGTGGATGTGTCTGTGCATGTCTGTGTGTGTGTGTTTCCGTACTGTGTATCTGTGCATGTGTCTTGTGTGTGTCTCAATGTGTGTGTGTGTGTGTGTCTCGGTGTGTTGTGTCTATCTGTATTTGTATGTGTCTGTGTGTGTGCCTGTGTGTGTGCTTGCACATGAGGGAAAAGGAGGACACTGTCCTTTATTTGAGAGTGACTGGTAGTTTCTTAAGATTTTTCAGAAGGTAACTTGATTTTTACTCTGTCCTTTTTAAGTTTTTCAACACTTGAGAACTATAAACTATTCTTTGGAGGAAAGAATTTTCAGATTTTTTTGTCTAAAACTAATTCCAAATAATGATGACGCTTACAAAGCAGACTCAATGCCCAGAAAAGCCATTTGCAGTTGTCTTAATTATGTCAAGCTACATCCATCCGAAGCACAGCCAAGCCACTTCTAAGTTTCCTTCAGGAGACAGTCACTCTGGAGTCCCTTTTTAATTTGAGCATATAGTCTAGATATGGTCAGGGTGTATCTCACCAGCATTAACACTGCTCTAAAATCTTCCTTTTTTTAAAGAAAATGAAAATATTTATGGTGATATCTGAAGGACTTATAAAATATCTAAGTAACACCTGCAAAGTATAATACAAATTCTCAGTCTTAAGCTCTGTCTTTTTTTCTGTCTCCCTTATACCTTCCTCCTCTGCTTCCCTTACCATGTTTTTACATGGTTTGGCTCTGCCTTGGCCAGTTTAGCTTGGTTGAAATTTGTCTTTCTCCTTAGGTAAGTTCTTGGCCTATGGGTTAATTCATCTGCAAATCTAGAGTTTTTTCCAACCATAATAGCATTTTTCCCCGAGGAAGTACTATAATGAAATAATGAATAAAACCCATTTGGAAATGTGAAACACCTTATAAAATCCATGTAACAGTAAGGGCATTTACCTTGTGTCCTTGCTGCTTAAAAGTAGAATTCACATTGGCAAAGCTGTGTATTGAGAGTATTGAGACTATTGTGTGTCTTCTGTGTATAAAGTTAAAGCACAGGTGGTAAACTTTTAAGAGCAGTCATCCATGGCATAAACCAAGGAATGTATGCAGCAGTGTCCCCATGTGCAAACTGCTTCCTCTCACAGTTGAAATACAGTGACACTTTAAAACAGTCAGAAGCCAGGCTTTCCTGGGGTGACGGTACTTGGTGGCTTTGGGGTTATAGTTGGAGAGATGAGGTAAGTTTGCAATATGAGTTTTCAGCCTTCTCTTGTGTTTCTGGGCCCGTGCTTGTTCAGTGCTTTCTAATCTCTTCCTCCCTCTGTGTTACAGGGTGAAGTGGCTCCATTTTCCTGGGCAGCCCTACATGATAAATTCAGGTCTCTGCTCACAACAGAACCCCGGGAAGATTTGTGACAGATGGGGCTAAGTCACAAACTTGCAGCCTAAGGCAGAATCTGAAGAACTTTCCAGAGTGTGCCCATATTTACCTGATCAGAGAGAAAAGAAAATCTGCAGAGGAAGCCGAGCCTGGCTGCTTGTCATAGCTGACACAGAGCCATCTGCCACAAACCTGTGGCGGCTTCAGATCTCCAATCCCTGCCACCACCCCAACTCAAATTAAATACAGATTCCTAGAGACGTTATGATGGTTACACATGTCCTCGGCATCACATGTAGGAGACTGTTCAAAAAAATATGTGGCCTGTTGTATAACCGCACTCATGTATCCCATATGTGGTGCCACATTGAATTTCCGGTTGAATCCGTTTTTATCCTTTGTACTGGATGACATGGTGCCTGAATTCTTTCTTTCTGCCGACACGATGGCAGCCAAACTGCAGCTTCAAACACTCACACTTGGCTGAGTTTCTACCTGGGTTGCCAGGTTATCATCAGAACCTTCTTGTGTCCTCAAAGGGCCACAGGGCCTAGAAAGAGGATCAGAATGCTACTGAACTAATTGGGCAGCCATCTCAAAGCTGCTGTAGGCAAAGGGCTGCTTTAGCACTTTTCTTTTAGCAAATTAATGACTCTCTGGCAGAGGAGTTTTTAAGTGAAGGTATTAATAAGGGGTCTGGCAGGTATTCCCATGATTCACAGAGTTTCATTTGCATTTAATTAATCTTAAAGAAACTTGCAAGATAAACAGCTGTAATTCGGACAAACATGGCAGATACAGTAAGTGAGGTGCTCTCATCCATAAAATGAACACAAGATACTTGTTTTAATTTTTTTCTATGGTAAAAATAGAGAAATCAAAATACTTTTAACAAAATCATAATTTGGTATAAATACCTTCAAAAATATTTGCATCCAGCTACAAATAATATTCTCTTTTTAGCTAAGTCACTTATGATTCTTATAATCAAGCTGCTCTGTTAGTTGGTATACAGATATTTTAAATGGCTAGATTGTAAAACAAATTTTTAATAAAGTACTTGCTGCAATTTTAATTAGCATATTCATTTGTGTTTAAGTGTGTACACCTATCTGTGTTTCTTACTGAATGTCTCCTTGTGTCAGAGAAGACAGAATACAATTGTCTTGTTGTATCATAAGGATGAACAAGGATATGTGTGGCAAATGTTTGTTACATATTATGACATTTCCAAGACTTTCTCTGCATTCTGGAAAGCAGGAGGTAAACATTTGTAGTCATTAAGGTAAAGTCTGTTGATAAACTGTCTTCTGTTTACTAACAGGTAAATTGTAACTTCCATAGCTATTGAAATGCATAACTTCTACATACTGCAGAGTGAGGAAAAGCCAGAGACAGGTGACTAGAAATGAGCCAACCCTGGGTCTCTTTTTCTTTAGAAGACCTGGGTGGTCTAACAAGCATCCAGGATGGAGCAGATGGTTGCACTAAAGTCCTACAGAGCCCATGTGATAGGTATCAAAATAGAAATCAGAAAATCAATCAGGGTTAGGGAGCCATGCACAGTCCGCATGGTAAAGGCAGTCATGTAGATCAGTGAAGCAGGAATGAAAACCCTGAAAGCTGGGAATTTCAAAGGAGAAAATAAAGCAGCAGAAAGAAAAAGCTGTCTGTGAGTGGACTCATTCACACCCACTATGAGAACCATGTTGGAGAAGGGGGTTCACTATGCCACTGGTTTCTTGTTCTTGTGTGTGAGGAAGCCACGAGTCAATGATACCCCTCCCCACCCTGCCCTTAAAGGGCTCAGAAACTCAGAAGTTCTTTCCTGTGTAAGACTTTGGAACATGGAACCTAGTAGGGATGGTCCATTTGAGAACAAAAGATATAACTGTAGATAAAAAGCTCTTAGACACATCTCTTGGGCAAGGTTTTATCCTCTAATGAAATGATCCAGTCAGAAAGATGCTTTTCACAAGTGGCCAAGAGGAATATTTGGTTTCTCTGGTTTTCTGTGGTGTTTTTTCACTGGTCATTGGGAAGAAATTAAGTATCTTCAGAAGAAAGTATGTCCCAAATATTTAAATATTTTCTTTTAAAAAAAAATGAGGTCTCCTGTTCCCCCAGTTCATATCAAACTCACTTTATAGCCCAGAGTGACCTTGAGCCCCTGTCTTCCTGCCTCTGCCTCCAAGTGCTAGAATCAGAGGTGTGTACCACTGTGGCTTATGTGATGCTGAGGGGATGGAACCGGGAGGTCTGTGCATGCTAGGCAAACCAACCGAACTACACCCTACACCCTATTTTCCTGATTTGGGGCAACTGTAATAATGACACTGCACATAGCCTGTGTATGGGATTTTTTCCTTACTCATAAATTTAAATCAGCTCCTGCTTCTCATCATTCTCTGCAGGATAAGAATTTACATTATAGTTGCCACTTAACGAAAAAACGATACTTTCACATTTAGTATTGGTGGATCTAAGTAATAAAAAGTTCTGTTGCTACACAATTCTGAACGTTTTCAAAGACACATCTGCATCTGTGTGCACACGTGTGCAGATACTTCTCAGTAGCCACGGCATGGCGAGGGTGGGCGCTAGCAAGTTAACCACTGCTCTGTTAAGTCAGTGGAGAACTTGGAATATGGTTGACACATTATTATTTTAGAATAGGGGCAAATAGTCCCAGTATTTCCTGTTTTGTAATATGTTGTCTTTTTTTAAACTTTTGGTCTTTCATATAAATAATCCTATTTTCTGTTCTTTTTCATTTTACATATCTTTAAAACTCTGGCCATTATCAAAACCTTGATGTCTTGTCTAAGCTGCATGTCCTGTTCTTATGGACTCTTTTTTTAACAGGTAGTCAGATATGTAGTTCCTTATCATTTATGCCATGTTGATCAGGCATATCAAAAGACTATCAGAACATTCCTGTTTGGTAGACATCTTTCAAATACAGTTAAGTTTAAATGTCCTGCTCTTATTCCCAAGTCTTCGGGCATGCCAAAAAGAGGGGACAGTGGAACCCATTATAAAATAAAAACTCTTAGCCATAGAAGGCTGCATAGATTAATTTCAACACCTTGAAATGCATCTGGAAGCAAAGACTTCATTTTATGTTGAAAGTGTTAATTATATTTGATATTTTTAAAAGTAAAATCTGTTTTTGAGAAAGCATCTGCTACCCAGAAATATCATGAGCCACAAAAAAGATTTCATGTAAGCCTCAAGATACTTTCCATGGATGATGGAATCAGTCTTCAAATGTTTCTCTGGTGTTCTTTAATGCTGACTTGTTCTGTGATTCTTATTCCTCCGTGGAATGTTAAAAAGTCTTACCTTAACCACCTCTCCTTCCAGCAGAAAACTAGTGTGTTCATTATCAGATGTTATATTTAACAATGAAGAGAGTATATTATAAACATCACCATAGATGTCCTTCATCTTAAAACCTGAATTTCTATATAGGACATTTTCCCTTAAAGCATTAATTAAAATGCAACTGAGAAGACTGTAAAGTAAGCATTTCTACCTGCTGCTCAAAGAAGGTAAATACATGATTAAAATAGTGCACAAAAAGTCAAGAATTAGCGCCAACTTTTCAACTGTTCTTCAGAGTTCTGGTGGAAAGGGGGAAAACCTGCAGTACAGGCCCATTTGCTCTGTGATTAAGAACCTCCTCTGCACTAAGTAGGCCATGGCTCAGAAAAGCTTATTACTACTCTTGCTTTCTGCGTCTTTATATGTCTCAAATGTTATTATTGGATGTCCTTTTGACTGGAGCTATAAACACTGTGGGAAGCATGTGGTAACAGCTACTGCCCACTAACTTTAACATGTTTTTACCTCCTAAAATAATGACTGAGGCAGGAGACTATTATTTTCCCACAGAAAGTGGTCGAAGATGCTCAAACTGCTAATTATGCTTGAGAAGACGTCCTCTGCTTACCAGGAGCCAAAGACTTCACGTTAACCTAGAAAGAAATCATATTATGGACTTAACTATCAGACTTAACTATCCATCCATTCCTTGAATATTTTGCTTTTTTCTTGAACATCTAGAGAACCTAACAGCACTTCCTGTTTTCTGTTCTTTTCAGAGCTCTTCCATCTGAACTCCAATTCTGTAAGAAGTTCTGAAGTGTTTTCATAAACTGACTCAAAGAATTGATGGGGTTTTTCATTTTATTTTTTGGTTTTTTGAGATAAGGTTTCTCTGTTGTGACTCTGGCTGTCCTGGAACTCACTCTGTAGACCAGGCTGGCGAGATCTGCCTGCCTCTACCTCCTGAGTGGTGGGATTAAAGGCATGTGCCACCAACACATGGCTCAAGAATTGATAGTTTTTGAGAGATAATCTAGAGTCCCTATCAGTTACTGTGTTTAAAGGTGTAAGATAGAGTGTTCAGTGTCTCTCCTCCTGAGAAAAAACATTATGTGACCTTTTTCTTTTCTTTTTCTGGGGGTGGGAGGAATATGAAGTTTTTATTTGAATATTTAATGTTCCCAGTATCAGTTCTCAACTGAGAAACTTAAACCATACCAGCATACTTAGAAACCAGAATATGTTACAGCTACAGAAAGAAAAAATTTGGTCTTTGGGGAAGCTTCAAGTTCAGGTTGCATAACTCAGTTGGACCCTAAATTGGATTTCTCTCCCCTCCAGACAAAAGGCAGCAGCTTTGTGGCCACCATGATGATGCTAAGAGACACATGAGAGATTATGAAGTGTGGACAGCATTTTATGTATTTTTATGATTGCTGTTATCTAGCCCCTAAGGGAGCATTGAACGTTTTTAGTGTCTGTCACAGTTTCCACCATTGTGTGCTTACACTGTGCTGGATTCATCTCTGTGGGTAATTTATTGGTACTCTTGTCAAGCATTTGTATCTATGACGTTTTAATTAAATTTGCATATGGAAAACTGGTGCCCTAAGAGACACTGTCATGCTCTAGGTGGAGACAGAAACATGTCTGGACTCAGATGATCTCAGGCTCTGTCTTGATATTGTGGTCAGGTCCTATAAGGAAGGGAAGTAGGAGCTGGGCAGTGGTGGCACACACTTTTAATCCCAGCACTCAGGAGGCAGAGGCAGGTGGATCTCTGTGAGTTTTAGCCCAGCCTGGTCTACAGAGTGAGTTCCAGGACAGCCAGAGTTACAGCAGAGAAACCCTGTCTCAAAGAAGGAGGAGAAGGAGAAGGAGGGAAGTAGAAAGTGTGTCTTCATCTGTTGACTTCTGTCTTCTCTCATCTCTGTCTATCCAAAGAAGCATGGAGCACTAAGTTATCTACTACTGACATTTCATGCTTCTGGCAGTGTATGAATTCTAGATGAACAAAAGGAAAGATTTCTGTTGCTGGAACTTCTGAATGGCACCTGTGATATTTCTGAACTGACTCTTCTCTTTAAAATCTACAAGGATGAAGTCGCTCAACCATAGATGAAAGCGTTGTGCAGAGGGCCATGGTGAGCAGGGAACAGTGATCCAGTGCTAGGCCTGCTTCCTCTCATTGCTAGGAGATAACCCAGGAACAACATCCTGGAACATATTTCCCAGGAATAAAAAGAACAGATGAGTAACTTTAAAAGAACCAACTTCTGATATGGTATTAGACTCTAATTCATAGGGAAATTTATGCCTGAGATATGAATTTCTGAAAATAGAGGGTTTTTTAAAAAAGGAAAACACTGACACATCCTTAATTATAGAGTAATAAATACCAATGGCATATTATCTTCTGATATTTCCTTACACAGATACCAAAGCATGCAGCTGTTTTTGAAAACTGATAATCAAGTACAATGTAAGTCTATTACATCTTGTTCTTACAGCCCACCCTCCACCAAGCAGCACCACGGAGGACTGAACAGTGAGAGGCAGAGCCGATCCTAGCAGAAACTTAACTGAACAAATTAGCTTTGAATTGAAACTAAAGAATCGCAGTCAAACTAAAATGCCTGTCCTTGCCAGGAAAGGCATTCCAAAGAGCATGCCAAGAAAAAGCCGTTGCTTCAGGATTATGGAGCAGTTCTGAAAAGCCCAAAGAACTTAGTGATCAATCAGGGAAACACAGAGCAGTAACTATACAGCCAGAGGACGCATAAAACTTAAAGCATTAATGGTGGAGTGGAAAAGGAGAAGAGGATTTCACCAGGAAAATACTAAGGTCCTAGCTCCATTTATTGCCTTCATCCAGGCAGCAGAGAGAGAGAACCACGGTCAAAGAAAAGTATGTGGACAAATGTAGGGGGTAGAAGAGGAAATGAAGGTTAAACAAGGCCAATATGATTCAGAATAAAAGGGAGGGAGGAAGTATAAGGAGCCAGCTGCAATTACTAATGTTACATTAAGAGAAGCTGAAATTAAGAGGGGGAGTTCTGGGTATTTTACTAAGTGGATTAATGTCCTCTTCCTTGAGTGTCTGAAGTTGCTGATTTTAATTTATTTGGTGCAGGCATCTATTGTGAAATTCTTAATGGGAGGAGGGGATAAATAGGGACAGTTATAAATGCTTAAAGCTAGGAAAGAGAAATGGAGTTCAGAGCTTTGAACAAAGTTGAATATTTAAAAGAAGTATTTAGTCCATACAAGAACTTAAAGAAAAATAAGTGAATTCCAAAAAACAAAAATCCCCTATTAATGTGTGAAGCCATGGATTCTGGGTGACTTAGGAGCTGGTTTTATTGCAGTTCTTTCTCCGCCCGTTTCTGGCATCTAGAAACCTATTCGAGAGCATCATTTGTTAATATAACCTGAATTGGGCCCTGCTCTTCCGTGGGTGGTAAGAATTAACAGCTGGCCTAAATCAAGGGCAATGGGATGGTGCACTCAGGAAAGCTGGAAGAAAAGGTGATCTCCCCGTTTGCTCCTTTACCTTACTGTTCTGAGGAATAAAGCCAGAATGTGCAGAGGGTGTGGTTAGCTCACAGCAGTGGATGCTAAAGGGGGTCTGTAACATTTATCTAAGGATGTATCAGAAAGTGCATAACGGATAAAATCCTGAGTGATTTGCTTCCACTCAGATTTGTTAATCTAGTCTATTCGTGGAAAGTGAAAAAGAATGCTTCTCTGCCTTCAATCGTTGAAGAAATTTAAGCATGTTTTATTCCAACTGCAGGACTGTCATCTGGCTGCAACTAGTCTACAGAAATCTTGGTTCAGGCATTTGCCTGCCCAATAATGTCAGGATCATTTAAATTGAAATTATGCATCAGAAAGTATTTAAGAATTACTGATATGCAGCTATTAATCTTGAATGCAAATGATATGATTTGGGGTGTGGGCAAATCACTTAACTGGAAACACATGAAGAAGCACTTGGAAATTATTTTTCCTAAAGTGCTATGGGGAAAATGGTATTGTTGGAAAAAAATAATACAGTTGAAAAGTAGGAGAGCTACTCCTGTGAGGGGGTATTGGTAAAATGACTGAGGAGTTGTGTGGCCTTGCTGCCTTCAGCTTGGCTCATCGCTGTGCGGGAAGATCAATCTCTCTGTTTCTAAACTGACACAGCAATGCCAGAAAATCCAGAAGGGAACACAGGGTGGTGGGGTGACCCTCAAATGTCATTTACCCTATTTTAGTATTGGCCACAGGGTGCAGAACTAGAGGTTTGTAATCATGGTGAGCCAGGGAGTTTTGCAGTTGCACAGTTTACCTTCTCTGCAGAGCTCAGGACTGACTGGAGTGACCTCTATCCTAAGTCCCAGGGGCAGAGGAGAGATAGGTTGAAGATCGTGATTAATTAAAAGGAACGGAAACAGGAATGCCCATTTTCCATTTGATCCCGAGAGCCATGGAGAAGTTTGTGCTCTGCGCTAGCAGCCACGTTCCCTGTTGGCACTGCTCTTGTATTGCCCTGTACTGTGGTGATACCAGGCTAGTAAGATGGAATCTACAAAACTGCAAAACAAAATGTGTGTGTGTGTGTGTGTGTGTGTGTGTGTGTGTGTGTGTGTGTGTTGTATTACTGAAGATAAATTGCAACAGCTTAAGCACCTTAAAACTTAAAAATGTATGAATAATGAAGTTTTAAAGCAGCAAAATGAGCTGGAGCGCAGTATTTATAGTCTTTTCTGTGAGAGGTTCCCCCAGACCTCTGGGTGCATCAGCAAACTGTCCTCCTACACTGTCGAGTGTGCAGCTGCGATTTGGCCCCAGGCACCACCTACCCATAGTCACTACCTCATGCATTTTACATTGCACACATTATAAATGGGGGAGGCCCCCCTTGATGTTCTGTGTTTCCTTTTGTCGCGGCCATCAGCTGACACGTGGAAAATGTAGCGTACGGTTTAGTGTGTCTTTAATCTGTAATTAAGGATCCCTTGTCGGGGGCTTGCCACCTCTGTCCTCCCTCCCTCCCAGCACCAAGTGTCTACCCTAGGTGGGGTCCGACCCGGGCAGCAGTCTGGGACTGTCGGAGCCCTGCTGCAGGACACCCCGCCGGCGCACCCCGCCCGCCAGTGCTGCCGCGGTCCCCGCTTGCTATGCTGGCCTGGGGTCGTGGGTAGCGGGCACCTCCGGGGACCAGGTGGCGTCTGTCCGGGACACCGCGCTCCTAGGCACGGCGCAAGAAGGAGAGGCCGGGCGGCGCCGGAGAGTTTCCACGTCCTGCCGCCCTCGCAAGCGCACGGCCCGGCGCCGCAGCCGCCGCAGCCGCCGCAGCCGGCGGGGCCCAGCAGAGTCGCGAGCCGGGCGCCCCGCGTCCCTCCGACTCCGGCTGCCGCGTCCCTGCCGGCTCCTGGGCACTGCGCTGGGGATCCGGTTCCGAGGTGGCTTCGCTCAGCCCTCGGCGCGTGAATCTTGAAGATGCGCTGGGCAGGGCAGAGCTGCTGCTTCTACACGCACACGCACACTTATCTGAAGTTTGACCTAAGCAGCCCCTACTGAAGATGGGCGACGGGCACCGGGACTCCGCAGCAAAGATTCCAAGCTAAACGGTTTAAAACATTCCTCTCCACTCTGACATTGTCTTAAATCACATGCCCAGAATGAGTGCTGTTGGGTTTGGTTTTTTGTTTTGTTTTTGTTTTGTTTTGCTTTTCTGTTCACATCATGCCTGCATGTTGGGAATTGCAAATTGTGTTTCCCGACCTGTCCACCGCGGATTGTTTATCAGGGCAGGGGTACGAACTATTTAAAGCCATTTATTTGAGCGGGGAATTTGTCCTTCACTTGCTCTAAGTTTGTGAGAAATGGGGAAACTGTTAAGTATTTTGAAACTTCAAATTGCTTAAAAAGCTTTTGCACACGTGTACTACTATGTATCATACTGTTACTTATTTGAGTGTGTACGTACAGAGACACATGTGAAGGGGGAAAAAGGTTCACATTCCCTGGAACCAACAGTGGCCTTTTCCTTCTCATCCCGTGGAGCTTAAATTACATTGTATATAGTCTGTATCAATATATATTATAACTCACTCCCCTTTTTTTTTTCACCAAAAATAGGTTGGATGCAAAAAAAAAAAAAAAAAAAAAAAAAAAAAGGATATACATCAGATGTTACTGAGTTAACCCAGAGTCCCACTGACCATCTCTGACAGCACCCAAAATTTTCCCCCAGAGGATTTGAAGTATTCCCTGGATTATAGATTCAAGATATGAGTAGATTGGCTAAAATGTGAGAAAATCTGTGTTCCATCCCTACCCACAAAAGAGACTGTAAGAGGGTGGCCTGCAAAAACCTACTTCAGGAGAGCTCTCCAAGAATGTGTGGTGAGCCTATTTAGTGCAGACTAAAAACAATGATGATGTGGTTTTCAGAATCACAAAACAGATTGAAATAGCGGGTTCATTATTTATTCATCACAGCGAACTTTGCAAATCTTAGAATAGTGTTTGGAAACCAAGCACCTTCTATTTTGTACTTCAGAATAGCAGATGGGTCTCTCTTCCAAACTGCTTAAAGGGTTAAAGCTGTCATTTAGAAAAACATTTCAGGAAATGACATTAAGATATGATACATTTTCTTTTCTCTCTGGCAATAATGTCACCAAAGGAATATGAATATATATATCATATATGCATACATATATGTATGCATATATGATATATATATTCATGACGATGTTTCTCCTCTGAGCACAAGCTTCTAACCAATTCCCGTGTGTGTGAGTGTTTTTAAAACTGAGAGACACTTTCACTACTATGAAAGCTGTCAAGCCAATGAAGGGGAACTTCTTTTAACTCCATAATAGCAGGTTACATAGTAAATGAACACTGATGGTCAAATAGCCAATTATGGAATAAATTCCGTTGTTTACAGAGAGGTGTTAAATGAGCTTTGGAGTACCGAGGATTAGGCATGCTAGGCAACAATTTGTTCTTCAACCCATTGTGCCTTCCCTTCGACAGGCCAGTGCCACTGTAGATGGTGTGCACACAGAGCATGTTTCTCTGTTGATTTTAGTTTGCTTTATTTCAATGCACACTGTTGTTTACTTTTTAAAATTTAAATAAATGTCAGCATTGTATAATTTCTATGTTAACAAAGCAGTGAGCAAAATCCCTTGTATGTTTATAAAATATTATTGTTTAATTCACATAGTTTAGAAATTCCAAATGTTGAGAATAGGAAGGAGGCCAAATACCATCTGTTTATAACTATGATGCATCAGAATATGTGTACTTTTAAAAGGAGTCTGGTCAATCATGCCACTATTTTATCTGCTCAGAACATGTTGAAGATTTCATGTAATTTACAGGATTACTTGTAGTATGTTGCATCCAACTGTGAGTTGTAAAGAAATCAGTGTCTTCTCTTTCCCTCAAATTAATCACATAACACACACAACTAATGGGGCTTGTGAAATGCGGCACTTTTGCTTAGCTGCAGAGTTATTCTGACTTTGGCTTAGTCCACATTCTTGACGCTGATAAAAACTCCAAGGACAAATGAAACAAAAAACTCTTGGCTGTGTTTTTCTACCAGGAGGTAGTCACTTAGAATGGGAGGCAGGGTATGGTAGCTAATAATTAGCTACCATCAGCCCACAGAGTCACCTGTGAAACACCCTTTGGTAGTCAGTTGAAACCCAACATTTGACACTCCCTGTTGTAAAGTAGTGTTTTCCTGTCCCTGAAACTTCTTATTTAACTTACCTTTTATTCCAAATGTATCTAATTACATACTGTATAACAAAGGAAGCATACTTCCTTAGAATACATGATCAAGAGTTTGTTTGGTTGGTTTCTTTGTTTTGTTTTTGTTAAGTTACAAGTTCAACTTAAGTTAAAGAACTCTTTGCAAACTAGAGAGACCAGTGAACCTTGTAACCTTCTGCTACAGACAACTATCGTTCTGAAATCCAGGGGTGATTTTAGAGTCTGCCACCATAAGGAAATCAAAGATGAACCCAGATGTCCTGGAGAGGGTTTGGGGAATGTGGTTTAAAAAACAAACAAACAAACAGTCCTTAGCAGATGATAGTGACTTGATTGCTTTCACAAAGTAAACTTGGTAAGGGGCTGAGTCTTGAAATGCTTTTAAAGAAAAACGTAGCAGAAACATGACAGCTAACTCTCATCAACTGGGCACATTCTGGATGTTTTACTTCTCACTGTGTGTTCAGTGAGAGAACAGTACTGTAAAGTGCTGTCTTTGTGCTATTCAGTAATATCTGTTTTCTCAAACATTTTAGTTTTAACAGCTTATTCTAAAATTATACCAACACAGATTACTTAGTTATATGTAGTTAAGAGCAGTGGGAATAGTTTATCTGAGAAAACAAACTGACCTATAAATACTATAATTTTACATGTTAAAAAGCCATTTTTTTTTCTCTCTTGTCAATTGGATCTTTATGTTCTAGAAATATGATGAGGCTCCTCTGAGGTAATAAGAAAATGTTCACCTGTGTGTGGTGGAGGGGCAGGAAGATGCGAAGGGTAAAAATGAAAGTGGGGAAAGTGGAGGAAGAAAAGTCAAGATGGCATTGGAATAAAATTGTTCTAGTACAGAACTGTCAAGATGGATAAGACCTAATGATTAGGAGTACCATCAATACCTGCATTGTTACATTCAAATATTAAACAGCTGAAGGAAGCTTCCGGAAAGCCTTTTTGATGCACGTGGGCCAGTTTTCAAATTCCGCATTCTTTAGTAAGTATATACTAGTGTCCATATTCCCATTGTGTGAGACAGCAAAGAAGGCCTAGAGGCATGCTCTGCTTTAAAGCATTTACAGTTTAGAAATGAGCCACTAGAACATAAAGCGAATATGACTGTATGATGTTACCTTTCGTATTTGTGAAAACAACGATGACTTTAAATGGATGAATTATTTGTACATGCTTTCCTTCAGAATACTTTAACTAGCAGTTAATGCCTAAGCAAGTGAAACAATCTATAAAGTGAATAAGTTCTTTAGCACCCTTCCCCTCATATCATGAACTACAGTGAGAATATGATCAAGACTGAAATTAGCAAGTAGATGTTGAAGTCTTGATCTCCTCAGAGCAAATGTTGAGGCACAGTAATGACCTACCATTGCTGCGGCTATGTAATCTTGATGGTCAAATCTCCTTATAAAATATACTTTAATAGGAGCTGAAGAGATGGCTCCGTAGTTTAAAAGAGCACTTGTTGCTCTTGCGGACGACCAAGGTTTGGTTCCCAGCACCCATATTATGGTTCTCAACTATTCATAACTCTAGTTCCTAGGGCTCTATGGCGACCTTCTGACCTCCGCAAGCACCAGACACTCATGTGGTACACATATGTACATTCAGGCAAAACATGCACATATCTAAAATAAATTAAAAAATAAAAACTGTGTCTTTAAAAAATATTACTAAGCCCTAAAGGAAAGCCATATAACTTAAGCACCACTAAGTGAACGTGTATATGTATTGTATTTAAATTGGGTAAAAGATAAAAGAAAGAAACAGAAAAAAGTATATGTATACAAGCAACTAGCTGCTGCTAATTACTCTGAAACATGCCAGAAGGTTTATCTCGCCTTGATTTTTATGAATACCTGACCCGAAGAAAAGTACATTGACGACTTCAACTAAAAAAACAATAAAAGATAGCTAGCTGTATAGATGGCATAAGGATATATGAAGAAAACACACAACAAAAAACACCCATATTAAAAATGAAGAAGATATAATTTAATATGCACAGTAAATGATAAATGCTAATCCATTTCAAGTGACAGCTCATTAAAAGGACTCTTCAAAGAAAGAAAAGGGGTGGATATAACAGTGTAATTAGCTGTTTGTTCCTTTAGCTTAAAGAAGAGAGAAATGGGGTAAGATTTATTTTCATTCAGACCTTCAGTAACCTCAGAAATCAAATCTGACTCTACAAAAGAAATACAAGGAGGGGCTGGAGAGATGGCTCAGCAGTTTATAGTGCATACTGCCCTTCCAGAGGACCTGAGTTCAATTCCCAGCATCCACATTGAGTGTCAGATCACACCTTCCAGTAACTCTAGCTCCAACAAATCTGATGCCCTTCTCCGGCCTCTTCAGGCACCCACACACAGCTGCACATGTGTGTGTGTACATATATGCACATATATGCACATATATATTTCTAAAAACACAAACAAATAAACTTAAGAAAAACAAGGAATTTTGGTTCCTCTCCAGCTAGAGACTGCAGCTGTCCCCTGTCTAAGGTGCCCCAGTATCTCAGCTTCTCAATTCTTTGCTTTTTGAAGGACTACCTTCAGCTGTGTTCTTGAATGTTCTGTTGGACCTTGCTCTGTCTGAATCCAGTGTAAGACAGCTATTTTATTGCACTGTGCAGCTTCTTGTCATTTTAGATGAACTTCAGATGATTTATTCTTTGTAATACCCTTATAATACATGTAAGTTAGAGCTTAATCACAGATTTCAGTGGAAGCAACTCTAGACTGGACAGCTGGTAAGTTACAAAGCTGGGTCTAGATGCTGTGCCACGTGTCACACACTTTTCTTCCTTTTCCTTCGACTGGATTACAGAGTCCATACTCACTGGAACTGTGTGCAAAGGATGAAGTTGTAACTGAGGAAAGATGGTACTAGGGGAGAAGAAATCAAAGAAAATGAGGTCTTCAGCTTTTTCAGTGGCACGGGGAAGAAAAAGCTCTTAAACTATTCCCTTTCTGCTTAAGAAGTATGTCAACAATTATACTGTATGAAAAAACAAATAATTCAAAGGCTATCATAGTACTTTCATGGATTTTTAGGGTTTTTTAAAGTTTTTTTAAGTGTACATGTATGAGTATTTGCATGGCATTTATGTCTAGGCACCACGAGTATGCCTGATGTTCTTGCTGTAAGAGCAAATTATAGTTACTGCACCTAAGATATTCTAAAAGAAAAAGATAGATAATCTCCTAGAATGTTGAGTGAGGCTGTTCAGGTGAGATAGTCTTGAATCTCCCTTGCCCAAGGACACAAAATCTTGGATTGTTGGGTAGGGAGTGTCTAGATCCCAAATGACCCCACTGCACTGAATGTGCTCCAAATGCACGGGATGTACACTTGTAAGCAGGAGATAACCCAGACAGGAAGTACATCAGGATAGATGCTTGCCACTGATTGGACCTGGTAAAAAGTATGTAGCCTTACAGGGCCTGCCTTTTTAAGAAGCACCTGTGCCACATGACTCAGGGCCACTCTGTGGGAGCTCTGAGGGTGGCAGGTTTACTCCATGGGTACCTCTTAATGGACCTGGTCAGTGTCCATCTTCCTGACCAGTATTTAATTAATTTAATTAAAACATGCTTGTGTCAAATTTGGCTCAACTGTGATGGTTTTATTCTTGGCCATATTTGGAATTTACAGTGCCTGGCATCATTCCCTTGGAACAGGAGTTACAGTTGTAAGCCAATGTGTTGGTGCTAAGAATCAAACCTAGGTCCCCTGCAAGAACAAGTGTTCTTAACCACCAACCTATCTCTCCAGCCCTATCTCTCTATCCTGTGTTGTGTAAAGGATAGAAATCTCAAGCATAGTGACAGAGCTTTATTGAGTTACTTTGTCTAAGAAATTAATGGAATTTGAGAAGATAATTAGAAAAAAAAACCAAAAACCTGAGAAGGAGGAAAAGAAAAAGGTGACAAAATGGAAAAGCAGTAGCTAGGATTGAGTTAACATGCCTGACAATAAGTTCTCCATGTTGACTTTACATTCTTTCTGTTAGAAGATACTTTACCCGCAGTGTTTGTCTCAGCTTCCAGGTGTGTCTCCTGAGTGGTTCCCAATCCTATCAAGTAAATGATGAAGATACACCATGACAGCTTCCTACCTTCAGCTGCTCCTGGACTGCCTACCAATCCAAAGGCACATACTCTGTCTTTTGTTTTGTTCTTTGTATCACCTAGGATTTTCTCACAGGCAAAAATGTAAAAAGACCTGACTCAATGGGCTTGCTCAGTAGAGAAAAACAACCATTTTGAATAGTAAGAGATAAAGGTGCAGAATAACTCCATCTTCATAATCTGCCTCCTGACCTATTAGATTCTCTTTAGATGAGAATCACCAAAGGGCTCAGCAATACAGGGGCCACATTCCTGCAGCACCTCTTCCAACCACAAACTTGATGTTTTCTTCCTTGTGTCATGCTGAAATCAGAGAAAGAGTTTGTGAGAAGTCTTCCAAGAGAACTTTCCTGCAAAACTCATTTCGTTATCACACCTGCATAGACTGGTGGTTCTATCGCTCAGAAGCTGAGGGAGAAGATTGCAAGTTCAGGACCAACCAAGGCTACACAGAGATTTCTAGTACAAGCTACTTTGGGCTATGTAGTGAGACTTTGCTAAGAAACAAACAAAAATGAAAACACCCAATCCTGAGCATATAGTTAAGATAGATGGATCACAAACAAGATTATGATGAGGTTAGAAAAGATAAGAAGGAAATGGCTGTGAGCTGGGCAATCCTGCTGCAGTTGCAAATACTCAGGTCTGCTTCTGTCCTATTTGTCTTCTACTGAGTGTGAACACTTCGAATAAAATATATCTTGTTGCAACCAGGCACACTGACACATGCCTTCAATCATAGCACTCTGGAAGCAAGATCACTGTGAGTTAGAGGCCTGCCTGGTCTATGTAGAGAGTTCCTGGATAGCCAGGGCTGAATAGAAAGACACTATCTCAAAAATTAATTCATTAATTAATAGGATTTGTTGTAAATACTACTGGGATCATTTGGACTTTAGATGTTCTGGTGAATATAGATATAATTTGTTTTTTTCTCTCAAATTTCTATATTTTTGCCTTTTTTAGTCATTACTTAATAAATACAGATTCTTGAATTTCATGTATCTTTACCCTTCTAGTTGTCAAATGTTTAATGATAAGAACTTAAAGTTTCCTAACAGCAATTTCCCAAATAAGTTTAATATGCCTTACTTTACAATTGTTCATATATTCCCTGTTCGTTCGTTCATTCAACAATTCAATTAGGTTATGTTTCATATGTTATAATGGAAGGCATGGATTAGTAATAAAAGGCTCAGATCTAAAGAGCATTCACATAAGCTCAAACTAAGGCAGCTTTCTACTTTAAAACATCATTAAAGATGAAGCCAAGGAAGAAAATGAGGCTCACATGGATGTGCCCTGCCTTTATGTTCGATACCAGGATTCCCCATTTTCCTGCATGGTTTTCTCCATTACTTGTGTTCTACAGTGAATCTTGCCTGAGAAAAGAGAGACAGACAGTGAAAATGGGGAGGAAAGGGAGCGAGAACAGAAGTTCAAAAGATTAAATTGCAGGGGGAGGTTATCTTGATAGGAGAATGGAATTTGAAGACAAATATAATGGAGCAGAAGCAGCTGTTGTATGTTAACCACTTGAGTGGGGGTGGAAAGGAGGGAGTGAGGCTAGCCATGGAGACTGTGCCCCTCACAGTGTTCTGGAAAGAAAATGAATGACTAGGTTGAAATACTTTGAAACTTGTGTTTGGCCTGTGCACTGCTGTGTGTGTTCATAATCCATGATGCTGTCCTTGTGGGTTATTACTTCATAGGAGCCACAGCTCTATTTGATTGTCAATGACAGCTGTTAAGTCGCACTAGTCAGGCACAAAATGTAGCTCAGCTCTATGTTGATAAGCCCTACGATATAATCTTGGACTTTCCAAGGGTCTAATGGCGACCCTGGTAGTCTCTTCCCGGGTACATACACATACCACTGTCTCTCCTATGAAGTGTTCTCTTCTCTAAGGCTATCATGTGATAGGAAAGAGGACTCTGGTACCTTTCATATGATCCATAAGGCCTCAGAGGAGAGACACTCTCACATCTAGCACTGGCATCATACCCTAGCAAAAGAACACTAATCACTTCACCATACTTGAGGAAGGAGAAGAAAGGATGGCATTGTTTCAGATGATGATGCTTGTGCTGCATTTGAATGGACCCTTCAAGAATATCCCAGCTCTTAGGAATATGTGACATTGTCAAACAAGTCTCTGAGTTGTGTTACTTACACTGTTGTCACCATATGAGGTAGAATTTTAACTGAAATTTAGATCTCTAATCATCCTTTCAAATGTCTTCCAAAATATTCTACTCCATAGCTTTGAAAGAAAAGTTAGTATATATGCAAATAAAACCAAAAGGAGCTAGGGGTTAGAGCCATAACAGAAAGTTGTAATAATTAAGGCAAATATTCATGGCTGGAGAAAAGATGAGCTGACATTTAAATGTCCTTTGTAGACCCCACAAGAAGAGAAAATATGCACTGGAAGATAAGCCTATGTTTTGTTTGTTATTGAGACACACTCAAAAGAATTGCCATTGCATCCAGACAATACAATTAAAAGACATTAGAAACAGATTGTAGAGTTTACAAGCTAGAGAGGTTGTACACCCACTTCACACACTATGGACTATAATTCAGTTGTCAAGTATCTGTTAAAGACTACTTGTTGATTTCTATGCAAAGGCTTTTATCTCCAGTGATAAGAATCATTGTAGGGGGGAATGTCTGAACTTAGCAAAATAAGGAATGCGATAGAAGCCTAGATTCTTTTTACACAATTGTTCCTGAGTATTCATGAGCTCTGGTTACATAAGTACTGGCCACTGGAATGATATGTAGGTGATCAAAAGTGGCTCACAAAGTGCTATGGGCTCTGACTATGAGAATTTTCTCACAGTGTGCAGGAAGAGACATCTTTCTGTAGAGAAACACATTGAGAATTGAGAAACAAACTGGAAACTGTTTGGTTTTTTTCTTTGTTTTGTTTTGTTTTTCTTTGCTTTCTTTTGTAGTCATGAGGTTATTGTTGCCAATTTCTTCTTGATATGTAATTACTCACTATATTTGTGGCCTTTTCTACTGTCCTCTGTAATAGTCTCCTACTAGAAGGAACAGTCATTTCTGTGATGCATCAATGCTGGGCTTCACCATAATCTTGAAATATTATTTGAGCAACAGAATTGGGAGGGAAGTGGCAGAGTATCTAATCCAAGATGCCACCTTAGCAGAAGCTCACTCTCTCTTCTTCAACTTCTGCCCTAACCATGAGGCTACATGGCCTGGGTCAGTGCAATTCTGGGTGTGATAAACAGAAATACATGAGGTAGATGGAAACCCAACTTGTTAGACGGGATCTCAGAGCTACAGCCTGCATTTCAGTCAAATAAAAATTAATTCTTGCAAATTAAGTCATAGTTCCAAGAGAGAGAAATAAATGAATTTGCCAGGCAGTGATGGTGTGTGCCTTTAATTCCAGCACTCAGGAGGCAGAGGCAGGCAGATCTCTTGAGTAAGATGCCAACCTTGTCTACAGAGTGAGTTCCAGGACAGCCAGGATTACAACAGAGAAACCCTGATTTGAAAAACCTAAAAAACAAAACAAAGCTGAATTTGTGACGCTTTGATGTGACATTACTCATGTAGTCGCTGACTAATAGAGGAGCATTTGTCCCTCTCCCATCCAATGTTCTTAAATGGGTAGTGTAGCTAACAACCCAAATGGAAGAATCTTAGTAATGACAAAATCAATCGATTCATTGGAATTGTGGAAAGAGGTATGAAAGCATGCATAAATCCCCAAACCCAGAATCGTAACCTAATCCGAGAGTCAGAAGTGTTTCTCTGGGGAAGTCACATCAAAGCTAACTTTGTTAGATGTCTAGCCCTTGACTAAACAAGTTGAGAGATGTACTATGCCAGCATCCAAGAGAAAGGAGCAGGGTTCCAATTTGAATTGAGCAAAGCAAATTATTGAGTATGAACTTGTATCTGGAAAGAGAAGAATGAGTGTCAGGTGAAGAGAACATAAAATATTATCTTCAAGACTTTGAGAGAAGGTAGTCATCAATCAACAGTTTTATAGCCATGTGTATTTCATTTCCTATGCTCATGTCATTCAACAATTATATCAGTTACAAATATTTCTTTCCAGATATAAAATCAAGAACTTAGACTCACAGAATGTTGTAGGCAACCTGTGTAAAAATGCTAACAGAATGAAATTGTATCCTGACAAAAATTATGTATGGTGCATAAATGGTGATTAATAATTGTTGAGTGCCCAGGCTCAACTAGGTCATCTTTATCACCACAGTCCCATAAGGCTCAGGGAACATCACAGAAGAAGGGGCAGAAAGATGTGAAATGGAGCATTACATTCATGAACTCACAACACCTGTGGTTGTCTGCACAAGACCTACACAGAATTAAGACAATCTATATTCCAGTGTGGGTAAGGGAGGAGTTCATGGTGCCCTACTCATAACTGAACAAGTGATAGCTGCTTACAAAGTGTTACCTGGTATAGCAATTTAAATAAGAATGGCCCCCATAGGCTCATAGATTTGAATGATTGATCACCAGAGGGTGGCACTATTTGAAAGAATTAGAAGGTATGGCCTTGTTGGAGGAAGCGTGTCACTGGGGGTGAGCTATGAGGTTCAGAAGCCCATGCTAAGCCCAGTGTCTCTCTTCCTGTTGTCTTTAGATCTGGATGTAGAACTCTCAGTTACCATGTCTGCCTGCATACTACCATGTTCCCCTCCATGACAATAATGGACTTAACCTCTGAACTGCAAGCCAGACCCACTTAAAAGCTTTCTTTTATAAGAGTTGCCATGGTCATGGTGTCTCCTCACAGCAACAGAACACTGACTAAGACACTGGGGAAACTGCACCCTTTCGGGGTTCTTAGTCTGGTTAATAAAAGAATTTAGAAGCAGATTCAAATAGAAGCTCAAGGATAGTTTTATTACAGTTTATGGGAAGAACAACAGAGCAAGCAAACTATAAATTTCAGCAACTCCCAGAAGAAGAGAGATAGAGAAAAGAGAATGTGTAGATGGCCAGATCTCCTCCCAGGGCTATAAGTGAAACTTAGTACAAAGCCCAGATATTTTCACCTTTTCATATGGTAATCTGATTTCCAAGGAATGGCAAAGCTGATGTACTACTGAGGATACTGTAGCAACAATAAGTTAGTTGTCTTCAGCAATGTGGCTCTCAGTAGTGATCCATTCTCCGGTGGGTGGCCCTACACCCATGCAGATGGACAATCTAAATAGAGTCAGCGGGCTATAGAAAAGAAGACAGGAAGTAGAGAGAAAGCTTGCCATGTGTGTGGGGGTATGGGTGAGGATAGGGTGAGAGGAGGGTGTTCCAAGCAGAGTTGGAGGGATGTAGGGATGGATATGATCTAAATACGTTGTATTCACATATGAAATTGTCAACAAATATTTAATAAAAATAAATACATAGATGATAGATAGATAGATAGATAGATAGATAGATAGATAGATAGATAGAGATAGAGAGTAATAGTGGAAGACACCCAACTTCAACCTCTGGCCTCCATTTGCACACCTACAGAGGTCCAATCACAGAATAGAACAGGTCTGGGGAGATAGCTTAGTGAGTAAATTCATCCCCCCCCAAGCACGAATCCTAACACCCATGCAAGAATCTTGGATATGGTAGTACCTGCCTGTAATCCCAGTTCTTGGAGGTGGAGAAAGGAGAACCAAAGGAACTTACTGGCTAGTGTTGCTGTCTAAAAACAGACCTTAAAGCAAAATCCACCATTAAAACAATGTTAAGAATAAAGGCAACAGCTACTTAATGAAAAAAGCAATGATTCTCTTAGATGTAATAATTCTGAATTTGAAAGTATTAAATAACATATATTCCAAACATGTGAGGCCAGATTGGCCAGATTACCAGAGAAAATGGTCTATAGTTTGTGGAAATATTTAACACTCCTCTCCAAGTAATAGGCAAATCAAATAGATACACTTACAGCTAGAATACCAATGATTTGAACACCTTACATTGCAAGCCTAGTGAGATGGCACTATCATGAATCTCAAGCTAATCAGCATGAGGATGTGGAATTTTCCAGCACATTTGGAACATGGACCAAACTGACTACTAAGTTATTTTTAGGTATCAACTGCCCAAGTTAAAGCATTTCTGTGCTGATAAAGCATGATTTCTGGGCATATTAGTAGGGTGTGTCTGGTGAGACTGGTAGTTGAATAGGCCTAGTAAGAAAGATTTGTCTTCATCCACTGGGCAGACAGCAGGCACCATTCAGTCAACTGAGAACCTAAGAAGACAAAGAGACAGAGGAAATGTAAAATCTTCCCTCTTCTGGAGCACAGACTTCTCCTTCCCCTCCCCTTGGGTGTCAGAACTTCAGTTCTTATCTATCTATCTATCTATCTATCTATCTATCTATCTATCTATCTATCATCTAACTACCTAGCATCTATCTATCTGCCTATCATCTACCTATCATCTATCTATCTGTCTATCTCTGTCTATCATCTACCATTTTTGCATCTATCTTTTATTGGTTCTCTCTTTCTCTTTCTGTGAAAAAATCCTGACTAATAAAATCCTTGCAAATATTTTAGTTGGCCCCAAAATGACTAATTTAGAAATTTAAAAGTAGGGTTGGATACAATTTATCACATTAGCAATAAAAAACAAAAAGTTCCAAAAACAATTGAAAATGTAAAGTACACATCAGTTCCATAAAACTGAAGGTTAAAATATTACAGGCATAGTTTAAGTAACATTCCTTCTTTCTCAAAAATATAGTCCAAGGGCTATTTTGTGGAACAGAGCAAGCTATGAGGACCTACAGTTGTCTAGAAAGGTGTGCCCAGGCCCAAGGAGGAAGAGAAAACCATGGAGGACTATCTGGCCATCTAGATAGAGGAATTATCTTGCACAGGACACGATGGTATCTGTGCTAGATAGTGGCCTACTAGGAGGATGCAAACCAGAACAGCATAGGGAGACTAGCTATGCAGGGAAGGGTCTTGATAGAATGATAAGACATTGTAGCAGATTGCATTATTAACTTTATATCAGAAGAATTGTGGAAGCAGGGCTTTTCATTTCTTTGTTCTTGGACAGGGGAGCTATAAATATAGAGAAAGGGAAAATAAGAATGAATATGTGAAAGCATAGGTGCCATCATGTACACACACAGGTACATGGAAATAATTTGTGTGTGGCATGCACATACCTACTTACTCTTGGTAGGCAACACTGTAAGACACCACTTTAACTGAGAGGTCTGGTGAATGTCAGTTACTGAACCTATGACTGACATGCGGTCAAGCATAGGGAAGATACAGTACTGCTGCTCTAAGACAGCCAGGACCAGTCCTAAGGAAACATCAAGTAAACTCACACCTAGGCAAAGCCTGGAAAGCAGCTGACTCTTCTTCAAAGGCATTATAGTTAGAAAGTCAAAGTGAGCAATATTCCAGCCTGCAGGAGACAAAAGAGCTAGCAGCTACACTGAGTGTGTGATTCTGTTGGTGAAGCTGGGATGTCCTTAGTTCAATTACTACCTGACTTTATCACTGTTGCAGGTCAACAGTAGGAAACTCTAATGTGAAGAAAACACTTAAGTGTTTGAGACTAAGGAATCATTGGGTCAACAGTTCACCAGTATTCAAGAAAATAAGTTGTTTTTACTGTGTGCCCAGATATTGGTTAGATTTTTATTATTTCAAATTTTAAAACAAAACAAAAACAACTAATAGCAAAAAAAAAAAAAAGTTTTTAAATGAATGGTGTAGATTAAGTAGTAAATGAAGGTAAATTTGCACATTTTATAATTTACAACTATATGGGTGGTGGTGGCACATGCCTTTAATCCCAGCACTTGGGAGGCAGAGACAGGCAGATCTCTGTTATTTCGAGGCCAGCCTGGTCTACAGAAGTGAGTTCCAGGACAGCTAGAGTTACAAAAGAGAAACCCTGTTTCAAAAAAAAAAAAAAAAAGTCAAACAACAAAATGAATGAAATTGAAGGAAGAAAGAAGGAAGGAAGAAAAGAGCGAGAAAAGATAAATTCTGATCTTTGCTCACCTGCAGGGAGTTGGCATGGGCTTGCTCTCTTACATAGACAGAGGATGCTGCTACAAGGCCCAAACCTGTGTCAATGCTAAGCCTTTTGAAATATAAAACCCCAAATCTTAAAACATAATGTTAATACCATGAATGGACTGATGGAGAACAGACCAAAAGACAATATTATCTCCCCATGTTACATAAAGACCTATCAGCTACAGGAGCAGCAGAAGTGGTTGGAGGGTAAGCATAGACCTCTCGGTGTTTATGGGTCTCTGTTAAAGTGCCTTGACTTTCCTACACCCAACTGCCTGAACAGACACAGGAGCAGATAGCTCTGTGGTCCTATAACTTGAAGGAGGCCAGGACGCTGGCAGCCTCAGATTCTGTAGAGGAATAACCCTATGTGAAAGCTAGGGTCTATATTCCAGGGTTCTACATTCAGAGGCCTGTCTGGTCCAGATGGAATGTAGACACACCTTTAATACCAATATTCAAAAAGTAGTCATAGTCCACGCCTTTACTCCCTAAAACAAAACAGCATGGAAGCAGACAGGAAGCAGAGCTCAGGAGTCAGTGTCACATAGGAAGTGACCTCTGAGGTGAGTCAGAGTGAATGACAGGCAAAGTGGCTAATCAGAGGAATAAAGCAGAGTCAGAGAGTTACAGAATCAGTTGCAGAAGAGCAGTTGCAGCAGAATCAGTTGCAGAGGTAGTATGAAGTAAGCCATCTGAAACAGGCAGACCAGAGAAGTTACAAGACATAGAGACAATGAAGCAGTCTGACGGAGGATAAGGAAGAGAAGCAGAGAGGCTGGGTGATGACACAGTGTGGAGTAATGAGAACTCAGGGAGAGACACAAAGACACAGAGGCAGCTCACAGAAGTCAGACAGGAAGAGTGAATCAGAAACAAGCAGAGCAGTTCTGTTTGAGGCAAGTGGAGTTTGCCAGAGTCAGAAGAGTTGAGTCAGAAACAATAAGCCAGCTCAGAAGGTCAGTTTGAACTAGGTAGCTTGGAGAAGAGTTTGAGCCTGAACCAGCAGAGTCAGAGTTCAGAAAGAGCTAGTCAGGGTGGCTCAGTCAGTGGTGGGTCTTGGAGACTAAGTGTAGTTCATAAAGAAGACAAAATACTCTAGGGTTCCAGGGCTCCAGGCTAGAACCAGTGATTTAATTAACTAAAGAATAAACTGTCCTCTATCCAGAATCAACTACTACATCTGATGAGTTTATATCTACAAGATTCCCCTGTGTACAAGACATAGAGATAGCTGTGTGGAACGTTTGGGTAGCTGCTCTGCCAGAGTCTTTGTGTTCACATGGTTCCTACAGGCCCGAACACCTGGAAGATGTTTAGTCAAAGAGGTCTCACATTGATCACATCAAGGTTAACCCAAAGTTAAGGGTGGCATAACAATAAGTTTAGACTAATGAATGAATTTGATAGTGACAGCTCAGATACTTGCATAAACTGATGCTTGGGTATGAAATGAATATCATCCCAGCCCTTTGTTTCTTTGCAAGCTGTCCTGAGCATAGTTTTGAAAGTGTCTTAATAGTTCTTTTGTAAATTTGGATGGATGGATGGATGGATGGAGATGTGGGTAGGTGAATGGACACATGAGTGAAAACTAGAATGGGAGCCTAATTAAAAACACTCTGTGAAGGGTTTCCCTGTGGAAACCACCTAGAGACCGCCAAGCTCCCCACAGGCACATGCCCACCTCCAGATCTGCAGCTACTTACTGAGACCTGGAAAACAGAATCTCATGCCATTTCTGTCTACAACTGAAGTAGGCCCACAGTTACCAGATAAACAATGGCTTTTCAAAATAGTACATTAGGAAAAAGTATCATTGGGTGCTGCAGGAAAAGAGAATTGCTTAAAAGACAAAATGTCTTCCAAGCAAGTTTGCTTGTTGAGAGAAGAAAAATAAATACTACTTGAGTTCTTTTATGCCCTGTGTGGGATAGCCTTTTAATCTTATCTTGTTCTTTATGCATTTTATACTTAGGTAGATGTTAGTGGGAGCAAATTTGTGATTCCAAAGAAGTCTACAAATGTACACTCATACAGCATAACCACAGTCTTAATGCAGATTTTTTGCTCCGTTTTAGTTTTCAGTTCTTAGAGGAAAATGTCTGTGCAGTGATGTGTCACAGCCGCTATTAGAGAAGACCAAGGCCGGAGTGCAACAGACGATCAGCCTTGGCAATCCCCACATGCAACGCGATTACATTGTAATACTGTTTGATGCAATCATATGTTTGATCAGTTTCAAGAGATGAACATCACCTCACTTCAAACAATATGGTACAGTCTCATTGTATGGAATTATGGCTGCTGTCAATCAGCATATGGCATAACCCTTAAAGTGCCAGCTTTGGGGAATGTCATAAAAATGATTGCAACACTTGCATTAATTAGTAAGTTTTTGCACTAAAATGAAGCAAAACCTGTTAAGACAATTTATGTGCTGGATCTCTGGCTTGTTTTTGTTACCACAGAAATGTGTGTGTGTACACTTGCACCTGATTACCTAATGGCTGTTAGAACACTGATAAATATGGTGTGACAGTCGGCCCCTTCAGTATGAATGGGGTCATGTTTGACATTTTATTTAATGGTCCCTCAGAAGCAGCTGAAATAAGAAGTCAGTGGAAAGGTAAGCATTCAATGACTAAGGAATTTGGGGTCTTGATAGAATAAGCCCACTAAATAAATAAATAATAGATGAATTTGTTTAGATATGATACAGAATCCTAGTCTTTGAACTATCATTATTCTTGTTTTCTGTTTCCCCCCACTTTATGCAGGGACTACTTACTTGAAGTAGTCTTACTTGAAGTTACAACTTTTGTCTAACATTTGTCATTCTTTGCTCTTCCATCATAGGTCACTGCAGAGACACTGCTACCTTGACATAACTCATGTCAATGTGACCCAAGACTAGTGGCATTTCCTTGCTCAAGTGAGCCAATGCTCCCAGATTCATCTGTGTTTGCAGAGGGCATTATATATCATTGGATAATTGTGAGTTGGTTTTTTTTTTTCCAAAGAATTTGTCACCCATGGAATTTTCTGGAAATCTCTTACCCATGTTTCAGGTTTTGAAAGTTCCTTTTATCAATTGAAAAGTAACTTCCATGATAGACATTGAACATGGTCTTCAATGTCTCCCTACCTCCTCATATTTGTGGCCTGAGTACTTTCCTTCACTTGGTATGAATAGGGCCTTGTAGCTTGCTTCTAAAAGATATAATATGGACAGAAAATATTGCATACCCCTCCAAGATCATGACTAGGTCACATAGGATTGGCTTTTATCTTGCTGACAGAGTTCCTAACAGAGTTTCTGTGTTAGAGAGTCCCTCATGGCTAGCAAGGAAATGAGGCATATTCCAATAGTCTGTGATGAACTTCGATAGGGATTCTGCCCTATTGAAACATTTATTATTTACTGGTGGTCTATGAGTTTGAACCCCGCCCTTTCATGTGGAGAGAAGGAAAGCACTCTGCTCCAGGCCTGCAGATAAACCATGGCATGACTGTTCATTCTCTCAGCTAACATCTGGACTGCACTTTCCAGAGAGATATGAAGCAAGACACCCTGCTAAACTGTACCCAGTTCTCAAACCACAGATGCTGTGGGGGTAATACTTGTGTTTTATTTTAAGCTGCCAAAGTCTGGGTTTATTTGTTACACAGTGATGGATAACTAAAACAACCACTCTTAGTGAATACACTCAGTAGCTCCTTGAAGGGCCTTGGTTAGTAAATCAGAGCAGTGATGAGTAAAATAACATATTTGGAAACAGATGTCTTTATACTTTTGCTTTGATATTCTTCAGCCAATAGAAAGATTCAACATGGCAGGTTTAGGAGAAGAGCTGATCAGGTACACAAAAGAGTCTCTAAATCCTTTGTGAGCTTCCCACAAAGATCCTGTTGTCTTTCATGGGCAAGAGATATTGTCCTGCATTTATAGAGGAATATTTAGTCTTTCAATCCCGCAACATGGATGCTTTCAGAAAGGATCACATTCAAGGCCTGTGTAATCCACCTAGAACATAGCACACATCTTTAAGCGAATTTAGAATGCAATTAAAGGTAGTACAAGCCTTTAATCCCAATGTAGCACACACTTTTAATTCCAGTTCTCTAGACGTAAAAGGAAGCAGTCATCTCAGAAGTAGGTCACAGTTCTCAGTTCATGTCTCTCTGTTCATGGTTCTTAGTTCAGAGTTCACAGTCAGTTCAGAGTTAAGAGAGAAGCAGTAGAGATTGAGAGAATGAAAGGAGATTGAGTCAGAGCAGGAAATCAGAGTAAAATACAGAGTGAGTTCATACCTTTAGTCCCACATCTGAGAGTGAATCAGAGTGAAGAGCAGGCAAAATAACAAATCAGAAGAAGAGTTAGTAGAGTGAGTCAGAATGAAGACACACCCAATTCTCACAATATAAAAGCAGGCTCTCAGCTCAGAGACAGGAAGTTAGAGAATCAGTCAGATAAGACATAGAGGCAGTTCAGCAGAAGGAGTCAATGTCAGGTATGAAGAATGAGTTTGAGAGAGTCAGTTAACAGCAAGAGTCAATTTGAAGCCTAACAGAGCAATTCAATAAGAGAAGTTGTAGAAGTCAGCCAGAGTCAGAAGAGTTCATTCCAAAATAGTCAGCCAGGTCAGAAGGTCAGTTTGAACCAGTCAGCTTGTAGAAGAGTTTGAGCCAGAATGAGTGAGTTGAATGAGCCAAGTAGAAGAGTCAGTTGAGTTCAGTAGGGCTCTGAGTTCAGAAGGAGCTAGTTAGAGTGAGTCAGTCTTGGAGGTTAAAATGTTCTAAGGTTAGGTTTGAAGATTAGATTGTATTGAAACTAAAGCCTTCCAGGCCTAGGCTTAAAATTAGATTGTATTGAGGCTGAGACTCTCTAGGACCAGGGACTGAATCACCAAGGAATAAACTGTCCTCTGCCATGAATAGTGATCAATGCTCACATCTATGTCTACACACATTACTCTTTTGTTTAGGATTATTAAAACTTTAAGGTTTGTGTTTTTTAAGCTTCTAATACTAATTTGGTTCCATTGAGATACTGGTACTACAGAAACATGAAATGGCTTTCTTTCATGTTACCAATGTTATATTAAAGATACAGCTGTGTTATTTTATACATCATCATATCAGATCAGTCGCTTACTGAATTTAGGATTTGTGGGAGAATTACGAATCTAACTACAGCCTTCAAGAGAAACTAAGACATTTCTTATTCTAGTGATGCTCTGAAGGATGTGTAGGAGAAGAGGACTCTAGAGTCTGTATGCTAGCTACTATTTAGTTAGCCATCCAGAGTAATAGAGAATAGTGGTGATTAAAATGTTATAACAGTTAATAACAAAAGATTTTTTATTCTCAGTCGCTGTAGTTATTTGATATCTCCAGCAAGTATCTAGGCTAATATTAAGGTCTTTTCCCCTTCTTGGATTCAAACTCACTGTTGCTGTAAAAGGACAACCCATTTGGGTAGAAGAGGAGAGTTAGTTTGGAACCAGGCATGTTCCATGGGAGGTGGGTACCCAGGTGTGAATTATCAAGAATTTATTTACTTAAAGGTTCTTAAGTAATTGAGGGTTCAAAACAGTAATAAAAATGTGAGACAATTTTCTCTATTAGATTAACACCATTTAAATGAATTTTAATTAATTTTAAATAAATTATCTCTAGGTTATAGGGAAAATGACTTATGCACAGTTGGTTGGCACAGCCTGTTTATACAGCAATTTAACAAAATTCTTCAACGTTTTAAGTCTACTTCATGTCTAGGAATTTATGCCAAGAAAATATTTCTGAATTTATGTTAAAAGATGTTTTATTAAAACACTGTTTATGAGAATAAAAAATTAATGTAACCTAATACTTGTCAGTAGAATTAAATATATCATGAAATAAACAAAATGAAGGTGACTACAGCCAGTTAAAGGGAAATATTTGTAAAGGTACTCAAAATATATCAATAATTTTGAAAGTCATTTATACACACACACACACACACACACACACACACACACAAAATTTATTGTTAAAAATGTCATCCCTGTGTGTATGTATAAGTAAAGCTACCAAGAGCATTAGTAATACCAAATGATTAAAACTGGTTTCTCTATTACAGTAATTATTCTAAGATAGTTGAATATTTTTCAGTGAGCATGAATCTAAATCTAAGAAGCACAAATCTAAAAAGCAAGTTGCTATATACCAAATATAAAAACAAGAGTTTATTTGAGACAAAGAGAGAATTGCTACCTAGGAAAACACTATTTTAGTTTCAGAATAACTATTTTAAACCAATGCCCTTGAGATGTGATTTTCTATGAGACAAAAGAACAAAAAATGAGGCTACAATTGATTGGTTACTATGGCATTGTTCAATGAGAACACACAGGTTCAGGGCAGTGGAGATAGGTCAGTTAGAGCACCTACTTGGTGGCTCACTTGTGACTCCAGTTCCAGGGGATCTAACTTCCTCTTCTGAACTCCGTGGCCACTTGAATACAGGTGGTGAACATAACAGACACATACATATAAAATCAAACAAATACTTTTTAAGAAAAGAAAGAAAAAAAAAGAGATGAAAATTAAATATGAGCAAAATACCAGTTTTATTATCAATATAAAAATTTTAGGATGGTTGTCTTCAATAACCACCACAACAAGCAAAGGGTGCTTTGGAAGAATCTAGTGAAACGTGACTTGAGCCAAGGCATCCTGTCACGCATGAGGCCAGTGAGCTGTTGCTTAGTGCTGCCTTGCAGGCTGAGTCAGAAGCTAAGGGTCTAAGCTTTCTCTAAATAGCTGTGCAATGTGCTTCACTATCCCTATGGTTCTACCCATCATCTATCTATGTATAAAGCAAGCTGACACATGTAAGTGTGTAAGTGCTATGAAAGGTTAAAGTAATGCAAACTGAGACACTAGACAAAAATTCCTCTCCCTACACCAAACCATGAGTTGACAATTTCAGTTAGAAATAGATATGACTTGTCAAAAATGCCCTGGTATTAATTATAAAAATACTCTATTGTATTTTTGGTAGGTCATTGATGATCAATATTCATTGATTATTTTAAGGGAGATGGGGCAATTAGCAGGTTGACATCATGAAAAACAGTTAACCACATCAAGCTTAATTTTAATTTGTTTTCAAAGCATTTGCTTTAGGAGTGTGTTTGGATGCACATGACGCTTTTCTTGAAAAATGGACTTGCATTTTGTTTCAAAATTATATCTGAACAAAATAATAATGCAGTCTGGAATATGTAACAAGAAATGGAAGTCACCTAAGTGGGCGGGGTGCTGTGGTGCATGCTGTAATCTCACTCACAGTAATGTCACTGGATTGCTCTTTAAATTAAGTGAATTTGTATGTCTGTTTTCTCTTAATGGAATCAGTTTTGATATACTCTTTGTTCATGCTGTTACCCGCTTCAGTCTAAGGGTTCTTTGTATTAACTTTTTAAAGTTACATTACAAAGAGGTTTTAAGATTTCCCAACAGGCTTTTATTTAACCAAAGCTTTTGATCTCAAACCTGCTGGGGCCTAGTGAAATCCTCACCAATTCTCCAGTAACTCTTCACTATTGGAATCTGAAAAGACCCACCTGAAGGATTTAATTCCCTGTATGGTTCCAGCTGCCCTTCAGCTCTCTCTATTCACACCGACAGTGAGGGTTCTGGCAACCCCTTTGTGATCCTTAAGCAGCCTAAGGTGTCCTTTGCAGTTGTGTTCCTGAGGAAATAAAAATCAGGAGGGCACAGACCTATATACCTCATGTCCTGCCATCTTCAGTTGAAGGGGACCACAGGGAGTCTGCTTAACAACCTTTGCTACCTAAATACCTTTTGGACATGGGAACTCCATAAAAGAACTTTCATTGCATCCATTACCCTACTGCAGTGCATAACAAATTAGATTTAAAAGGCTACCTCTTTCCCTTACAGCCATTTCCATCATTTCTTTAAAATTTCAATTTAGTGTCTAGTGACAGAATCTTCTATCATGTTCTTTAAAACTCTATAATGTCAATCATTCTAATGGAACATTGGTTCCAAAGACCTAGATTTATGTTATTATAGACAAATCACACTTTAAAAGATCAAGTAGAGGAAGAAATAGAAAATGATGCTTAACAGATGTTAGATGTAAAACTATATGCGGCAGATACCAGTTGGGGATAACTTCAAAATAAAAGTTTGAGTTAATTTTGTTTATCTCACAATCCCCATTTTTTGGAAAGAATTAGAAATTGAATTTGAAATTTAGCTACTCTGTATATTAACCTGTTTAAGGAAGTGTAAACTAATTCTAAGAAAATCTTGATTGTAGCATTTAAACATTTTGTTTATTTGGTAACTTCCCTGTGCAGAGACTTTAAGGCGTAGAAACAACAGCAGGCAGGAGAGAGAGAGAGCCAAGTAAAGCCTTGCAAAGAACATGGCATTTGCTGCATGTGAAGGAAGAACAGATTTACCTATGCAATTTCTCCTAAATATTTATCTTTACTTTTCTATTAATATTATAAAACTTCTTCATTATTGGAAAATGTCGATTATGTATTGGTAACTAGACATTGACTGCAAGAGACGTTATCATCCTGATGATCAGTCCTCAAATTAGCCTCAACTTCATAGCAAATAACTGGGAAGGAGTGTCTCCGAAGGGAAGTGTGCTGGCTGTTCTGCATGCGTGGCTTCTCCAGGGTATACTGTGCACACTGCCTCTATCACTGACCTAAGGGGCCCTTAGGATCTGGTAACTATAGAAAAGTCTTGACCAATTGGAATGTTTTCAATGTGGGCAAATGGAAAATTACTACTGAGCCTGTAGAGTGTGATGTGGTGGTTTGTTGCCTTGCTTTAATTATTTCTGCAAACATTTATTACATGTCAGTTTGTTTCTCTGTCTGACTAGCTGACTGATGGAATACTGCCTTCTGCATTTAACAGTAATTGAGTAGATGAAGGTAAGATGCTATCAGTTTTTCTAAAATGGAAGCGTTCTTGAAGACTTGTAAGCCCCAAGAATGGTGTGAGAATTAAAACTGGTGCCTGATGTTTGTGGGAATTACAGATATTACTTCAGATATACTCTTTACAAAATTGTATGGGAAAAAAAATGCATTCACTTTTTACGTATAGACAAAACGCTCCAAACTTCACTCATCACTCTTCCTCCTAAATCGCTCTACTCTGGGGGACGGTCACTTTGTAATATTTGTCAGTTTTAAAATGCGTATAACATTTGACGAAAATTTCTACTCCCAGGGGCTGGAGAGATGGCTTAGTGGCTACTGACTGCTCTTCTAGAGGACCTGCATTCAGTTCCCAGCGACCACATGGCAGCTCACAACTGTCCATAACAGTCATACATATAAAATAAATAATCTTTAAAAAATTGCACTCTTCAAAAGGAGTCTAAAGGCCCTAGGAATGCTAAAAAGTTGATAGTTTGGTCAGACCAAACCAATGGACAATGAAGTCTCAGGAGCTTCCTGGCTGTTCTTAGTGAGGGGGGCGCAGGCACATGTAACTGTACTTGGCTTTTAATGCCTATTCTGAGAGTTTGAATTTGGGTCCTCATGCTTTCAGATCTAATGCTCTTATCCACTGAACTGTCTCCTCAGACCCTCAGTGAATTATTGTATCAATATGCACAGCATTATGCTCAGATTCTCAAGTGCTCACACTCAATTGTCCATCAAGGGATATCACATAGAACTTTCATACTATGGAAATTCATTTATTAGCACCCCATCTGTTTGGGGGTAGGTGCTGGTTTATGGTAATGAAAGCCAAAACCTTGTTTGTTTGTTTGTTTTTAAACAACATATTTTGTAAGTAATTGATATTTTAACTATTGAAAAAAAGCAGTTTTATTGCTAGAGATACACCTATTTTATTTCATATTTTCTATATTAGGACATAAAGATTTATTCTTTTCAGATTGTTTTTTAGATTGGCATTTTTACAACCTTTTTAATACACACAGTTTGTATTGTATTTGCATTTGTAAACACTGCACCAGGGTACCAGGATTCTAAATGACATGTGATGGTCAGTGGTCCCTTTTACTCACACCAAATTCAAAGCTCCCTTTTTTCCTTTGAAATTGGCATATGCCATCCTTCCTCCCTATATCTTGCCATTTATGCAGGTACTTGAGTCTCTGCGAGACCTCACTTAACAAGACCTGAAAGAATCCAATGGCTTGGACTGACTCTATCCCTACTGCTTGCATTTCAGATTGAAATTAAAAAACAAACAAACAAACAAACAAACAAAAACCCAAAAATCCTATCCCAAAGGTTTGGTTATGCTTACTGAATTATTTTTAAAGGGTATAGTGGACATTCTCTGCAATCAAGGGTAAGTCAAGAAAAATGGCGCCTAAGGGATTATGTCAGCCAAACAGAAAACTTGCCCCAACACCAAGCTCACTGTCAGATTCAACAGCTGCCACATCAACCAATGAGACTAGATGAGAGGCAGCCAGGAAGTCAGGTGCCGTGTCTGGAAAGAATCCCTCCCAGAGCCACTGGCAGTGGGCCCTTCAGCTGCTGTACCACGGTTCAGGCCCAGAGGTGTTGGATCTGATTTTGGACCACAGCAGGGGAGTGAAGTACAACCAATATTGTCAACAGCAAGAGTGTCAAGTTAGCACAGATAATATATTCATGAGAAGAGCTATTGTTCTGCTGTGACGGTTCTAGAAGGAAGGCCAGCCAAGGGAGTGCACTGAGCAGCTCTGCAAACATAAACTACCCTGCTCATAGGAACTGAGTAGGAAGGCTCGATTGGCCAATGGATGGTCTTTGGATTCTCTCAGGTCTTGTTAAGTAAGGTCTTGCAAGTATGGGCAGAGACTCAAGTACCTGCATAATGAAAGGCAAGGTATAGCCAGGAAGGATGGCGTATGCCTATTTCAAAGGAAAAAAGGGGACTTTGAATTTGGCATGAGTAACAGAGAGCTGTCATGTTCTTTTCCTTCAGTAGAGAAAACAAGTGACCCAAAATAGAAAATAAATGACCCTTTCTATGATTAGCAACTCGCTGTGTTTGTTTCATGTCAAGACTGCTGTCAACAAACTAATAATAAATACTCACCGATCACCTCTCCAGACCAAGGCAAATAAGCAGAGAACACATCTGTGTGGCAGGTCTTAGATGATTGACATGTGTGCAGCTCAGGAGCCTGAGGCTTTTGGAGGGTGTTGCCTGATGACTGTAGCATTTTTCCAGAGCGGAGTAGTGGGATGTGAATTCTGAATTCTGCGTCCCCTGTGCAGACAGATATTCTGGCCAGGTGATATCTGCTGTGTACCCCCCAGACTGATATAACCATCACTGTGGTGCTGAGACTTGGTATGACCCCTCAGGGAAATCTCCTAGGTGGACAAAAGTATCAATTCTCTATAGCCAATGGCACCTGGTACGGCCCCTGAGAAGAGGGTGTTTGCAGTAACTATTTGCTAAGCTTAGTAACAGCTGCTAGGAACTGAGGTAATTCAGGAAATTTGAAGCATAGCAGAAGTTCTACTGTTTACTCATTCATTTATTGAAAACTCTATTCTCTTGATTTTTTTTCTGATTCCATTGAGGTATGATTGAGAAATGATAATTGTATATATTTATTATATAGAGTGCAATGTTTTGATGTTTGTATACTGCAAATGGATTGTCATAATTAAACCATAATTAAATCGCTTCACATTGTCACCATTTAATGTGGTAAGGGCAGTTAAGATTTTCTCTCAACACATGGTATGTATTGTTCCTAACTACACCCATCCCGCTGTCCGTTAAGTCTGTGATAATTTAGTTTTTGTGGATATTTGTTTGCTTGCTTGCTTTTGTTTTTTTGAGACAGGGCTGCCTATAATCAAGACAAGGCTAGACCTAGCTGTGTAGCACAGGATGGCCTTCAACTTCTGATCCTTATGTTTCCCTCTCCCAAATGCTTTGCATATGCTAGGCAAACATTCTACCAGTTCTCCTTATTTTTCTTATAAAAAAAGATTCGTAGCCTTTCACCAACCTCTTCCCTTTGCCTTCAGATTTTACCATTTAGTAGGGGTGGGGGTATAGAATGAAGGCATTGAAAAAGCACGTGACATGGAATAGATTACATTACTACATAATACATTAAATACACATGTAACTAGAACATCATGCTACACACACGCACATAGAGAGGTTTTGGTATGGCCACCGGTTAACTGGCCAGCACGTTTTTGATGAGGAAGGTAAATGTGATTCAAGAGGACAGTCAAGTACTCGTTCCAATGCTGACAACTATGCACAGTGTTAATTACTTCAGATGTGGACTGTCTCCTTGAATTCTCATTACAACCTTAAGTAGATATTATTTTTCCATCTTACTGAAATGAAAACCCAGGCTAACACTGCCAAAAATATTGTGTGTGTTTAGTAGAGAGGCCATCCAGGTTCTGCATCCAGGGAAGCTCTTTCAGGGTTTCAAGGAACAATGTACACTAATGAGAAAGAGCAGAAACCTTCCAGTCATAGCTCAAGTTTTGAAGCCTGGTTGGGCAAAACAATGGCCGAGATGAGGACTAGCATCATCATCAGGATAAGAGTGAGTCTCTAGAGACCCAGTTATCTTTCTGTCTCCCCAACAGGTAATGCTTTTTTTTTTTTTTTCCCTGTGTGGATGCCTTTCATCCTTGGTACCTCCTTGCTTCCTAAAGATTTTCCCAACATCTCACATCTACCTGACTTGAAATCAGGGGAAGGAGCTTCACTTTCAGTTTCACCTGGAGTAAAGCATGTCCTCAGGGAAGGGAACAACTGATTTAAAATGGAATTGGTGAATGAATGGATAACTTTGTTTGCCAATTTGGCTAGACCAAAACACCTAAGTTTTTGTTAAATCAGGTGTAGATGTTGTTTGAAGGGGCTTGAGGTATTTTGCTTTGTTTTGCTTTGGTTTTTAGACAGGATCTTATTACGACGTAGCCCTAGCCAGGCTTAGAACTTACTATGTAGAGCAAGATGGATTCAAACTTATAGAAATCTACTACCTCTGCTTCTTAAGGCCTGGGATTAAAGGCGCCCACTACCACACCCAGCTGTTTGTTTTTGATAGGACAGATAAACCTTTAATAAAGCAGATTACTTTGGATAACATGGGTAGGTCTCATCTAATCAGTAGAAGTCATTAAAAGACTAAGCCATGGATAAAGTAGTATTTCAGCTCTGAGACTATCTTCAGGGTAAATAGATGATAGCAGCTTTTCTCTGCTTCTCCAACCTGTGGTCTGCCTGCCTACCTGATTTTTGATTACTTTTGAGCATTGACAATGATTCATTCTCTGCACCGCCCCCCGCCCCCCATTGTGCTTCTGTCTCCATGGAGAATCATCACTAATAGACCAGGGTACTAGATGCAGGAGCATAGCAATTACTGATTAACAGACTGTATTTGAGTGTATTCATTGTACTAATGAAAAGCAGTAAAAATGGAAAGTAACCAGCTGATTTAAGAAATGAGTGACAAGACTAAGAATACCTTAAATAAATAAACATGAGATTGTTATGAGTTGGTATGTGGAATATCAGACAGTCAGTCACAGAAAAACATTCGTTATATTTAGAGCCTTCCAATGAGAGAAAACTGGCAGGATGGCTTAATTGGAGTTCATTGAGTGGCGGGATAGGAAGGTAATTTTATTTAGTACCTAGTGGATGTCAGGAGCGCCTGTGTACTGATCCTATTTAATCATCACAATCTCTTGTCTTGTTGAATCCTTAACTTTCGAATCATGTCTGTTGAAGGTTTCTCAGAAGCCAGGTGAGGGACTTTCTTCTTGACCACAAACACCCCAGTTAACTGTTTACTTACTTGAATGGTCTAAGCGTGCCTTCCTTCCAGACTTGTATGTCTATGTTGTTCTTGGTGTAGACAAGTGCTCTGGTTTCCTGCTTTCTTATCTTTTAAATTGTGTCTTGAATCCTCTCTTGAGGAACTCATTTTTGCTCTCAGTCAGGTTGAATCACAACCTTGCTATGAATCGCTAGGCTCCTAGCATTTGTTTCGATTTAGAGTACGTGTGATTTTGGAGTTAGGTACAATTACTTTTTTAATACAGTCTTCTACTCTAGACTTTAAATTACACAAGGACAAAAACTGCATATAGCTTGTGCCATCTACAACATGGAAGTGACGGAAACATACCTAGCAAATCAATTTGAATATATTTGGAACCAAGTCTTTCTGGGGCTGAAGTTGTCTAGATGCATCACATTGCTTCCTGGTTTTTCCAATAAAAAGTTACATGTTTCTCACTTTAAAATAAGCAGGAAAGCACCTGATCATTTTCCCCAAACTCTGCCCCAATTCAAACACTACTTATAAAGAAAATTTCTTTTAAAACAAAATAAAACAAGATGTTTTATTTTACCATCTAAGAAGTTTACCTTTTCCAGGCACAAGATTTAGAATGAAATCTAGCTTTAAACTTTTTGTTTTAGCCTAGGAAGCCAAGTTTTGAAGCACACATATAAAACTTTTTTTTGTTTTAAATTAAGGGTAAAAACTGATTGTTTATTTGTTTTCTTCTATGTGTGTGCCTACTTGTTTGTATGTGTGCTGTGTGAATGTAGGAGCCTGTGGTGTCTGAAGAGTGTGTCTGAATCCTTGAAACTGAAGTTACAGGAGGGTATAAGCTGCCCAATGTGGGTGCTGGGCACCAAACCTGGGCCCTCTGCAAGCACAGGAAGTGCTCTTAACTGTTGATTCATCTCTCCAGCCCCTTTGTTTGGTTTTGTTCAACTAGCAAGGCATTTTAAAGCAGGTACCACAAATATCTACAAGAACAACCAAAATTATACAGATCTCCATAATTGTTCCTAAATAACTAGGAAAGCAATGTTAGCTGAACCTGTATTTTTAAAGCATTCCAGCTAAATACATCAAAACTCTAGTAATGTGTAATTGTTTACTATGAATGTCATGTAAGCCTATCATGTCATGTCGGAAACAGAATGTTCTGGCTACCTGTAAGCAGACTGCATCTTAGTGATTCTCTTTTACTGCCTTAATTCTACTGAACTGGCTCTCTAGCAGAAAGCACAAAACTAAAAGTCAGAGTGCAAAAAGTAAAAGGTCACCAGTCTGTACCTTTTATTTGCTTTCCCATTTACTGGCATGTCCAGCTGCTTTACCACAGCAAAGCATCTGCTTCAAACTTCTCAGGCAGCCATGCACAATGTTCAGGTACTAAAAGCTCAGCTCCAAGTTTGTACAGTCAATGTCTTGGTGCTCTACAATAGACTCTCTAAAATGTGTAGTTAAAGTGCCCTCCATTTCATGAGTTTACCTGTGGCTCAAAATCTGACTTTACTTTCTTAACATATTTTAGTTTGTCCTCTCAAATGGGTGATTATTAATGCTAAGTATGACTTCTGTATGAACAAAATTATACGTTAATGAACAACTCTTCATCATTAGGGATGTGGTCATCTGCAATTTACAGAAAAGATGGAAATGTGGGTGAATCAAAAAGTTTCTTCATAACAGATGTTAGAGGTAAGTGGCCGCTGGCTTCGGGCCAACAGTTCAACACTGTCAGGGCAGATGTCAGTACAGTGTGTTTTCCTTAACCATGTTGCCTTTCAGATGAAAGACAGTTGCTACCCCTCTAGACATGGGAACAGCAAAAAACATCTATATTTGACTTCCAACTCTGTCTCATTGGATAAAACCGTTCCAGGTGATTGTTCTCAGCATTAAGAAAGTCAGGACAATTCTGAAATTGTTGTATTGCCAACATGGTCAAATTCTTTTTGTAAGGAGGCAAAGAAAGGATGGCTCCGTTAGTGTCCCCCTCCACAGTCTCTTGGGAAAGCAAAACTTTTTGGTCAATGGCCATATCGTTGTGGTCCAGGTATCTAGATGTTGACCTGCTTCTGTTCAGTCTGCTGAGTTCTGGAACTAAAGGTGTTCAACACCCAGCTCAAGTGAACAAGGATATTTTGTTTTTCTTACGAAGAAAGGAAAACAAGTTTCACTCAGTAGTAAACTCCTTTGAAATTTACCTTATGAAACTGTAGAATGTGTATTTATGCTACCTAAGAGCCTAGAAAACATCAAAGAAAGAATGCGTGGGGGGTGGTGGGGGAGGATAGTATAAAAGTTACCTGGTTATGGGCCTTGACAGCCTGGAGTGCCCAAAAAACCTACAGCTAGAGAAAAGCTCACAGCATCAAAGTGACAAGCTATCTTCCTTAAGGAAGATTAAGGATACTCAACAGAAGACTTATGATAAAACAAACTGTAAATATGTAGGATAATAAAAGAAGCAAAAGACAAAATTGCTATAAAATGAAAGAACAAAACATTATTTTATTTATTCATTTATTTATGTTGTTTTTTTGAGACAGGGTTTCTCTGTTGTAACTCTGGCTGTCCTAGAACTCACTCTGTAGACCAGGCTGGGCCTGAACTCACAGAGATCCACCTGCCTCTTCCTCCTGAGTGCTGGGATTAAAGGTATGCACAGCACAGCAGGAAAAAACATTAATGACAAGGAAAGTTAAATTTGAAAAATAAAACTTACAGAAAAAAGAAATCCTGATGATTCAAATCCAAGTCCTGACTTGACAGCTAATCAATAGTTAAGGAACTACTGTAACTGAAAGATACACCTAAATAAAGTATACCAGTTAATGCAGAGCAGAGGCCAAAGGTGATTTTTTGCAAATGTTTGGAGACATGAAAGATGAATCCAGCAAATACATTTATCTGTGAGCAAATACAGCGGGGTGAGATAAATGTAAATAAATCTACTATTTATCATAGTAAAGAGAAATAATTGAAAAAGTAACATACATCTATATTATATGGGGTTAGGAAAATAGTTCTGTAAAGTGTTTGAGAAGCAAGTCTGGAGACCTGAACTGGATTCTCAGCATCCACGTGAGAAGCCAAGCATCGTGGCATTGGCTTGTGTCTTAGGGGTAGAAAGGTATGGATTGTCAGGTGCATGGAGCTTGCTAGCCAGCCAGCCTAACCTGATCAGTGAGCTCCCAGTGATAGAACCTGTCTTAAAGCATAAAGTGAGAAATAATCAATGTGCAAAAAATAAGAATGCTCAATTCTAAATGAAACATCCATATCATACCTCTCACTGCAAGGTTCAGGAATCATTTCTGAAGTAGGTGTGTGTAGAAAGGTTGCAAAAGCCAGGGGGACTAGACATCAAACCCAAGCGGTATTTGCCAGGCATTGCAGTGCAGTCACACACATAATATCACAGCAGCAGAGATGGCAACACATGATCAAGCCAACCAAAGTCCCATCATGGAAGGATGAGAAGGTCTATAAAGTCCTGCCCATTTTGAGGGCTAGTATTCTTCGGGGATGCAGGCTCTGAGAGGCTATTCATGCACTTGCAGGCAGCACTAAATGGACTCAGAGGGAAAGAGAGAGAGAAAGAGAGAGAGAGAGGAGAACACATAAAATTGAGAATGAAAAGTGGTGAAAAGAATTGGAGAGAAGGGGTGTTTGTACACTGAAGGTAACTGGAAGAAAAACCCAAATTATCTAAACCACATTGATTATACTGGTCTACATAGAGAGTCCCAAGACCAGCTAGGGTTGCATGAGACCCAATCTCAAAATGAATGAATGAATGAATGAATGAATAAAAAGTAAATATTGATTTTCTTTGCTCATCTAAGGAACTGCCTCTAACTTTGCTTTGTTAGTTCTTCTATTTTTAATAGAGAACTTCATTTCTTTAAAAAAAAACTCAGCTATGTATTATATTTCTTTTTTTTCTGTTATTGTTATGAAAAGAATTTTCATGTTATGAGGGACGGAGTTCAGGTTTCATGGTACCAGAAATAAGAAAGCCGTGGATGCCGTTTTTATGCATTAGCTCTACCAAGATATGAAAAGTCTGCTGTGGTTCTAATGGTCCCTGTCACTGCTGAGGTTAAGAATGCAATCCTATCACTGCTGGAATCATTTCTGCAGCCCACGCACTTTGCAATCTCTAGACTCATACTTCCTGGTGCTGAGGATCAAACCCATGGCTTCAAACATACTAAGCACATGCTATACCATGGGGTAGAGCCCCATGTCCTCCATGTTGTCATTAATTCTATATTTCAGATTATATCATGACATAGGGCTAAGGAGAAGTAACTGGTATAAATGTATATGCTTACATTACCTTCACTTTCTTTAAGTAAACAATACCAGAATTTTATCTAAAGAGCATTTTTTTTGAGAGAGAGAGAGAAACAGAGAGAGAAAGAGAGAGGAGGGGGGAGGGAGCACGAGAGAGGTCTTACTTATCATATAGTCTCTGGCTAACCTGGAACTCAGTATGAAGACCAGGCTGGCCTCAGACTCACAGAGATCACCTGCCTCTACCTCTGACTGCTGGGATTAAAGGAGTGTGCCACCATCCCCTGGGGGAAGGGGGACATTTTTAAAAGTTAATAAAAAACAAAATGTGATAAGGATGACCAAGAACTCTGGGTGATGCAGCCTGTAGTGTAGGTATTCTCTGCTCTATCTCTGTAGTCTCCACAACCATGTAAACTACAGAAAATTGTCCCATTTAGTCAGTTAAATCAGAGAAGTTAACTTATTGAAGATGGAAGAATTAGTAAAAGCTAGAAACAAAATTCACACCCCAATTTATGTGTACTGGGGGGGACAGGGCAGGCTACTCTATCCCTGTGGGTAGAACAGAGAAGATGACCTCTTGGGCCCTTTCTTCTCCAGCTAATTACACAGCTGATTACAGCAGAACAAAGGAAGACACACAGAAGAGAAGGCTGACCAGGGTGAACAGGGCCTGGTGGGGAGAGAAGAAGATGGTTCATTGAAACCCTTTGTCCCGCAGCTGCCAGCTGCGTCTGTGGTGACACCCTGGGTCTTGAAGAACAGGAATCCAGATGTGAGGAATGGAGGAGGCTTTTTCAGACCCAGGCAAGTCACAAAACAGCTATAAAACTTCTTCAGATATCTCTCTTCAGGTTCTTTCACAAGGCTTGGCCTGGCCTTAGTGTTAGGGAGCAGGAAAGCCCATCCAGACCAGCTAGCCAACAGGCCAGGGCTCTTCCACATCTGTAGCATACAAGGACTCTTGTCATTCCCCTTAAACCTCCAATCAATTTACAGAGTTCCCACTTTCCCCACCGAGAGCATCGTAAAAGTGAGGGTGACTTAAGTTTGCCAACCAGTGAGATGAAAAGCAGGGTAAAGTAAAATCACCTGATCATTAGTTTAAAAAACCAGAAACCCGTCCTTCTTAAGAAAATGTTCTTTACACATTTTTACTACTTCAAAAAATTATCATTCCCATTTTATGATATTTTTGAGAAAGAAATAAAGGCCATATAAAAATTTCCAATTCTGTTTTGCCGTTTTCTCAAATTCTTGACAAATCCTTTTTAAGACTTTCTATTCTAATTAAAGACAAGCTGGGGCTTTTAAATAACAAGTGTTTAAGAATGACTGTTGAGGGCCTGCTAAATATTTGAGGAGTGGGAGCCTCAAATCTACAAATGTTAAACTGTCCTGGCTTTTGAGCTCACTTTCTCCTTTTAAGAACCTAGGTTAAAAATTAAGCCCTGCAGTGAAGGACACCTGTGTTTGTCTGCCCTGCTAAAACTGCTATACTGAAATGCTTTACAGCTGTCTAAATTAGCATAATTAAATCCACATCAATTAAAAACCTCAATCACCTCTCTCCCCTTCACATGTAGATGATGACATTTGTCTAAGGTGGGGAGTAACAAAGGGACTTTTTAACATTGAAGACCTTGCTGAAAAGGAGGCTACTAGAATTGATCTATTGTAATGGGTTTACCTTAATGTCAGGCAAGTGGTCAATGAGAGTTATTTGGTCAAAGTAGTGGAAGTTTGCATCTCAATACTGCTGGCCATTAGAGATGTGGGCTTTACAACAGGCTTCTCCTTGCAGGGCTCTTTATCCTCCAGTAATGAGGGAAAACAAAGAAGCATTCTTTCCTGGTGGTAGAAGTCTTTACTTTTAAACAAGGGAAGCCTAGTGACCTTAGGCTAGAGACAAGACTGTTCTGTGTGGTGCTGGCAAAGAAAATTCCTGGAGATGGAAAGTGAAGTGGCATCCAGGAGTTAATTTCTGGAACAGAAAAATTTGCATACAAATGAAAAATGATGGGATTTCTTTATCCTAAGTTTTCAATGTCATCAGCATCAAACGGCAGCCCATGGTGCCCTTGCCATTTGAAGAATACACATTCTCTTAGAGAAAGGGGACCTTGTTGGGTGTTCAGCTTAGTGCAGGTCAGTGACTTTATCTGTGCAACCTTAACCAGAGCATGAGTTTTCTGGGCATCTTTTTAATTTTCCAACACTCCAACGATATGCATTTGGATAATTACAGACTTCTGTGGATGAACAGTGAGTGGCTCGTGGGGAACTTCTTTGAGCATGTACGTTTTGCATCCCTGTGACTTGCTACAACATTTTCTTCATACAAGACTTACTGTGGAAGTTGGTCTAGGTGAAAAACTCCAGAGACAGGACAAATTCCCCAAGGCACATGGTAGTTTTTTGTTCTCAGTTTGGCTTTGTTGTTGTGTGGGGGTGGGGTTGGGGTTGGTTGGTTTTATGCCTTTCTCCCCAATTATTTATGAAAAAGGAAAAAGAGTCCTGCATAAACTTCAGAAAACATATAAAAGAGAAGTTTGAACTTTGGCATTTAAGGACTGAGAAACCCCTTGAGGCAATGGGGCAGCTAACAGTTTCCACACACAAAACATGAGGATAAATATAATGTTAAGGTCAATGAAAGAATTTTCTTTAACTGGGACTTCCACACACATATTACTATCTAGTCAGATGCATGTCTGGTGCAATAAACACCTTTAGTACAAATGTAAAAAATTTATCACAAATACCTTAAATTTTTTGTCAGTTACTTTTATCATGATTGTGACTTGGCAAACAGAATTGGGAACCAGCAAGCCCAGCAATTCGATGTCCAGATGTCCTGTTTAGACAGAGAGATGTGTAGTGATTCCATTATCTTTTTACCCAATCTCACATAGCCAATATTGCAATGACATAATTAGAAAGTTTGGTACAATATTTAGTCCTGGTCTCGGTGTGATGGAATTGTTTGAATGCTGCGTGGCTGAAACTTATTTGCATCCCAGTGTGTTGTGAAGACAAACTTCAAAGGAAATAGTCATCTCTCAACTCCAGTTCCTGAATGTCTTGGAGGTATAATTCAGGGAGGCTTAACACTCCCTGCTGAGTCTCCCTGTATTATATACAGAGGTGACACTGAAGTCACTGTTAAGTCACTAGTGAAACACTGCTTGCAAAAGGGCTCTTTATTAAACAGCCAAAGTCCCAGAAAATACGGGAAAAATACACCCAAGTTACAGACAAAAAAAAAAAAAAAAAAAAAAAAACGGGGAAGAAAAGTCTTGAAAGTTAGACCGTATGTGTTGACAAAATTTAGGGATTTTAAAACATGTATCTACACATTTATTTTATAAATTGTACATAAGACTGGCTCCTTTTCCAGTGCAAAATCAAATATTTAGATTTGCACAAACCTATGGAAGCCAGATTTTAGACAAAAAGGGATTTTTTTTTTCAGACTGTCAGTCTGAATTTCATCACAATCTGTTCAGCTGTTTTTGTTGCAGGCAGGCGTAAAAAGTACCGGGGAAGTGAGTATTTGTATTTATTATTAAAATGAGAGTGCTAAATCCTGCTTTCTAATGACCTTCCATTCTTAAAGCCAATACCAGTCACAAAGAAATACATGGTACGCATGTGAAATACGTACATGAAGACAGATGAAGAGGGTCAATGTAAATGCCCATGGCTAACAACTACAAAATATAGGTTTCAACATTTTTTAAAATGACACTGAAATTTTTGCCTCAATAAGTTTTACTGCACCTGTATGAATTTGCCTTGGAGAAAAAAATGGGAAAATGATTTGCCGGTTGCAAAATTGAATATGTTTTATTTAATGTCATGATTTCTTCATCCCATCGTTTATGGGAATCTAAAATTAACTTGGGTTGGCATATTCAATATCATTTAACATGCGTGCACAATTATATGCAAAGATTGCCTCCAAGAATCTTAAAGCTAAAACTTGAACCTACAGAAGATGGGCCATTACAATAAAAAACAAGTATTAAATCTTATTTAGTTGTTAGTTTATAGAGCTCTCAGCCAAGGCTTTTTGATACATAGTGCTTTAGATAGAGACCCACTTGTAACAGAAATGAGACTAAGATGTTATTCTTCCTGAATGAAGCTGTCACACTACAGGAGAATAATAGGACAGTTGCTCTCATGCTTGACTAGGACAGAGTAAACATTCAGAGGCTATTTTTGTAGGTTAAAAACCTACAACAACAACAACAAAATCTACCTTTAACAGAATGTGTTGGTCTGCCTCTGCTGCTATGATAAAACATCAAGGGCGGGATGAGTTAGCATAAATGTAGGTGGGAAATCTATGCTCAAACCTTGATCTCTTCTTGAATTGCAAAGATTTTTCTCTTCTTGTAAGAGCATGATCCTATTGGATCAGGGCCACTGACATGTCATTGAACACTAATTACCCCCATAAAGCACAATCTCTAAATATAGGGCCATCATGGCTTAGAGTATCAGTAACTGCTTCTGAAGAGAATCAACATAGTCCACAGTGAGACAAACCAACTACAGGAGCAACAGAAGTCTTTGCTCTCTGGTCATGTTTATATCAACTCCACATAAGGCCAGACATTCAAGGCAGAAATTCTGACTTCAATTTTGCATACTTGTGAGTAACAGCACATGGAAAATTAATTATATTTTGCTTCATATATGTGGTTTAATAGACAAATTATTTACAATTGTAAATCATTACAATTAAAAATGGTTTAAAAGTGGTTAATAGTGTTGAGAATCATTGAAAAGAACTTTGCTTTCCTGAAGAATGAGTTCAACCAGGGAGTCTTTGAGATCTCTTCTATCTCCCAGATCTATGAGTCTATGAATTTAGCTGTGTTTATAGTAAGATCTCTTATTAAGAATTATTTAGTATGAAGAAGAACCCATTGAACTATAGCAAAGTAGTCATTCTAAATTTTTAAAAAAGTGAATATTGCTACTAGATTTTCAAGGAATAATGGAATTCTTGGGTTTGGTTGTATACTCATGACTGAGAACTCAGGGTTGGATTCCATTTCTTCTTTCTAGACATACAGTGGGACTCCATTTTCCAGCCCCCTTCAGACTGGACTGTGTAATCAAGTCCTGGCCAAAAGGAAATGGAGGGAAATGAATAACCTATTATTCTTCCATCATGGTCAAAGAACAATAAGATGAGCTCTGGTGATTTTCCTTCCCCTATGCTGGTTATAATGTGGCCATGTATTGAAATCATAAGACATAGCAGCCAGGGTCCCATAGTCACTGAAAAATGCTCTTACTTCTTTGGGAGCAAGAAATACACTTTAGAAAAATTATAAGACTCTAGGATAGTAACTCAAGGTTTCTGCACGGAAAGGTATATCATTGAAGACAGAAAAAATACAAATTCCATTTGCTTAGTGTCTTAGTTACTTTTCTGTTACTGTGAAGAGACACCATGACCAAGGCAACTTATAGAAGAAAGCATTTAATTTGGGAACTTGTTTCAGAGGGTCAGAGTACCTGAATGTCATGGTGGGGAACAAGGCAACAGGCAGGTATGGCACTCTAGCTGTAGCTGAGAGTTTATATCTGATCTCCAACCACATAGCAGAGAGAGCTAACTGGGAATAGCATGGACTTTTGAAACCTCAAAAACATTCCCTTGGCGACATACGTCTTCCAACAAGGCCATACCTCTTAATCCTTCCCAAACAGTTCCACTAAAAGGGAGTCATGGGGACCATTCTCATTCAAACAGCCACACTAAGAAGTCAGATGAATACATTTGATATTCTTTGATCATTTTTAATCTCAATCAGCATGATTATGATAAGAACCTTTCCAAATCTGGAATTAATTAATATTTTTTCAGTAGGTATACCCCCAAATTCCACCAAGACTATACAGTTTTTTTTTAGTTTTTTTCCCAAAAATGATAATACCAAACATGAGGATAATTAGCTTTAAAATCTAGATCAGATACTGCATTCACATTCCCTTTCCCCTACAATACATTTTGGTGAGAATTTCTTGTCTTCTGATTCCATTTGTTTGACAAAAAAAAAAAAAAAACCACTGTGTAGCTCTGGGATGTCAAATAGTAGTCTCTGCTATAGCTATAAGGAGTCTCAGTGGCTACTGAGGACACCACTGTCTCATACACAGAGGCAGAAACCAAGTTTCTTGCAGTCACTGTCTACCAAGTTCAGGGAGTTAGAAGTGGTGATGTGTCTCATAGTGTTGTCATCTTTGACTTATTCTGTGCTTCCAGTCTTTTTTAAAATATACCCATCTATGCACCTCAAAGGAGGCCTAGTCCTACTGAAAATATGTTTAAAATTCTCTTCTTGAACTGGGTAATGGTGTTGCATGTCTTTAATCTCAGCACTTGGGAAGCAGAGGCAGGCAGAGCTCTGTGATTTCGAGACCAGTCTGGTCTACAGAGTGAGTTCCAGGACAGCAAGAGTTACAACAGAGAAATCCTGTCTTGAGAACACCAAAAAACCAAAATCAAAACAAACAAACAAACAAACAAACGAACCTGTTTTTTTATTGGAAATATTTGCCATATTTCCAATTTTAGTGAAGATGGCATTGAATAAGATGTGGAATATAGAGCCTAGTATTACCAACCTACTAATAGATTTTGTACTTCCAATTACAATACTGACTGAATATTCTCAATACTGGCAAGGAAAAATGAGTAAATGAATAAATAGTAAAGATAATGGTACATATGGTGTTTAAAACGCAAGCACTATTGTTTATAGAGGTGTAGATCGTCATAAGATTTCTAGATAGAAGCAGTGAAACATAGAACATATTTACATTTTTAACTAAGTATTTGTATATTTGAGCTTTATTCTAAAAATGCCAGTATGCATTCATGAATAAAGACATCAATTGACATCCTATTTTTTTGTGACAATAGTCACTACTCAAGAGTTTGCTAAATAAGTCACATAAGTAACCTCAATGTAGTGCTCAAATAAGATAAAGGAAACCACTGTGGCCTGTAAAGCTAGGCATGTTATCACATAACGTAATAAAGACCAAGAGCTGTAGAACAATTTGCATAGAGTTATCTGATATAGCTCATGCAGCAGCGATGCATATTTTTTATGATATGAAGTATGTTGGAACTATTCATCTGTCACATAAGAGAGACTCTCTTGTGGCAGAGCACAGAAGCAAGGAGGCAGGTTGGTCAGATGCCTCGCACATTTTTCTATGGCCCAGTGTTTTCAGGTTGGCTTTTTATCATGAGGAACAATGTGATATTACTGTGAACAGAATGAAGCATCAGGGCCTTTTTCCGTATTGTTACAATAAAACTAATACAATAATTTAAAAATTTCTTTGTAATATTCACAGGTTCTTCAAACATTGTACAATACATATTTAAGGTTACATTTATAGAAAGACAATCTAAAGAAAAAGAAACAATAACTGTGCTTTGGGAAATCTGATTTTGTATCCTAGTTTCCCTGGAAATAAACTGTTTTCTGGAGGACACTAGATGATGTTCTAAAGGACAGGATGACAAAGCTTCTGATCTTTACGTCCCAAGAATCCACTGCCATCTCTTCTAGTAGCAGAAGCAATAATGTTGGTCCTTTGCTGTCAGTGATTTGTTGTGCTTTCCTCTGTTCTGTAGGTGGTGGTTATGGGACTAGAGTTACACCCATCGCTCTCCCTTCCAACAGCTGATGTTGGAATACAATTAAACTGGAGCAGTTAGGGATGTTTTTTTCTATTTGCTTTAGTTTTCAATACCTAGTCGCTCATTCACGAAACATGCACTTTTATGTGCTAAATATTGAGTAAAAAAAAAAAAAGCAAAACATGTCTCTTTCCTAATAATATTCCACAGAATCTATTCAATAATAAATGGAAGTCAGTATGTAAGAGAATGACAAGTCCAAAGGAGAAACAATGAAGTAGAGGAAGAAGATAGGTTCACGGTGAGATAGGACTGAATTTTTTTTTCAAGACAGGTTTTCTCTGTTGTAACTCTGGCTGTCCTGGAACTCACTGGGTAAACCAGGCTGGCCTCGAATTCACAGAGATCCATCTACCTCTGCCTCCTGAGTGCTGGGATTAAAGGCATGCACCACCACGGCCTGGCTCGAAGTTTTATTTTTAACTACTTTTTATTAATATGTATGAGTGTTCCTGTATGTATGTTTGTGTACCATTTGTTTGCATTGTTTCTGGAGACCAGAAGAGGGCGTCAGATCTCTGGAGACTAGCTTTACAGATGTTTGTGAGCCACCAAGTGGGTGTTAGGAGTTGAACGAAGGTGCTCTACTAGAGCACCTGTGGTCTTAACCGCTAGACCATCTCTCCAACCCCAGGACTGAAGTTTTAAGTGCACATTAGAAAAGTTTTCTCTGAGAAGATATTGTATGGAAAAGATGGGCATTAAGAGTGGGAGGGAACCCAGCAAGATCTGGGAGAAGTTCTGAAGAGTCAGTCATCAGTTTCACTTGGGACTGTGCTCTTACGTGGTCATGGGAGAAGGAGGAAAAGAACAGTGCGAAGTTGAGGCAGAAGCTCAGGCCTGGCGTCAGATCACACAGGGTTGGGGAGGTCAGTGCGAAGGTATTGGCTTTGCTTCTGAGTGAGAGGGTAGCCGTAGGAAGGATTAAAGTAAGTGTGGTGTTACATGATCTATATTTCATATTAATCATATCTAAACTAAATTGAATGTAGCCCAGGAAAGGGTACAGGCAGAAACTGGGGACTATCCAGAAGTTCTGTGTGTGGTTCAGGTAGCTTGGAACAGATTTTGATGTCACGGGAATCAGCGGGTTCTGGAGATAGTCTTCCATTTTGCTTGGAGTTCGGTACCCTAACACATTATTTTTCTCTCTAAGTTAGACATACTGGATTTTTATTCTTGCAACATGAGCACCCCACAAAATTATGACTGTTTATAAATAATTACAAAAAGAATACCCTTTTACAAACTCTGTGACTTTGGATAAATTACTTAATCTCTGCATTTCATTTACTCATGTGTAAGTTGGTCAAGTTTTAACAAGGTGAATCATTTGAAATTGATGTTTTATGGGCCAACTACCAACCCTCCCATATGGCTAACCTCTAGGACACAGAAGCTTGGTTGCTTTGAGGACTGAGTGAATGAATACACATTAAGCACTTCCAATGCCTTGCCCATTGGAAGAGCCAAAGTAACTGTTAGCCGCGGCTGCTCTCACAATGATTGGTGTTTTAGTTTCCAACATTATCACATTTTCTCAGTCCTGTGACAGCCCAGTAGTACAGGATAGGTAGCACCACCCACATTTAAAATGAGCCTTCTCTAGCATGTTAAAGGATGTTTGCTCACACAATATGGCATTGTGACTCCAAACAACCACATGGTATGTTCAGGCATGTCCAAGTCTGGATTGTATGTTGAAATTAACAAATTGAAAACGAGTGAAAGACACATTTGTTTTTCCTTGGCCCACTGGGAGCAAAATCGTTACATATTACCTTTATGTGGGTATCTATTTATCTAATTAATTTATTTATTGAGACAAAGTATGTAGCCCTGGCTGCTATCAAACTCACAGAGATCTGTCTGCCTCTGCTTCCCTAGTGCCATTACGCCCAACGTATGTGAATATTTTCATTGTGGTTGTCTAAATGTCTGAAAGCAAAGTTCAGAGCTCTGGATTGTCATAGCCCAGTTCGATGGTTTTGTCTTTCGCTGCGAAGACTGTATCTGCTGCAGAGAAGCAGACAGTGCACAGGGTGTGATACTACTTCGCCAGCTTCCCAAGTCTTCTCTGTTCCTATCCCACATTTACACTAGATTTCTCCACTCCTGCCTCAAATATAGTTAAACATTAAAAATGAACTAAATGAAGGAGTGAATTGACGAATATTCTCTGTTTTATCCTTAGAAAACAATACAACACACAAGAAGTCGATTGCCTGGTTTCGCACAACTGCTAAATGAGGAAGCCTGAAACCCAGGTGGCAGAGAAGCACCTCCAGAATGCCATCAAATGTGGGGAAAGCTTCAGACCACGACATAGCAGTAGGTGTGCTCAGCCTTGACTGTGCCTACCAAATAAAAACCACCCCAGATGGCACATCCAATTTAATCAACATCACCTGTGAGCCAAACTGAACAGTAAATGTTAAGGCAGGATCACTAATAATGGGGGCCTGGAATGTAGCCAGAATTAAAACAATGATCTGCTTAACAATCCCTCTGGGCTGGATGCATGTGGAGAACGGATAAATGCTGGATATCGAAACAGCTGTTCTATGGCAAACTGAAATGGGGCAATCATAGACAGCAAAGGGAGAAGAAACACTTGAAAGTTGCCTTAAATAAAAACGTGCTTTAAATAGTGTGTGACCTGGTTGTGGCCTTTTTAGAATCAGCCACCACCCACAAAGTACCCTGCCATGCCTCTCCCCAAAGAATAAGGTAGCTGTTGGTGAACAAACCTTCGTGATTCCGAATACTCAGCACAACTGGTACTACCAGTGTCCATATACGTGGATGACACTAGTCTGCCTGAAGACATGGAATATTTAAGACTCTAAAAGCCAGTGCTCCAAGTTAGATTGCCAACACCTCCTGCTTAGCTTCTAGAACTTTACTGTCTTCTCTGAACTCCTTGTAGATATCAAATAGAATAGCCTGATATTATTATGTTGTAAATTGTTTGATTCTCTATAGATTATAATTTCATACATTTTACAGGATTACAAATTGCCTTAGAACAGAAAACAAAGTTGGTTCTGAGGATATCTAATAGCCAGAATAGTGCAGACACAGACCAGTCAGAGTGACACTTGTGTGGCACATTAGCTTGTACCAGTATTGCTCTCCTCGGGCTCTGGTGACTTCATACTTTGGAAGTACAGAAGGACCATGCACGTACTGTTCTTGGAAAGTCTTCTTGATTGATTGGCTCCCCAAGTTCAATTTTGCTTTTGCCTGTCACGTGGAGAAAGCTCATATCAGTATATAATTTATTGTATACACGACCATATTAAAATATGCTCCTTACAGAGCTAAGAGGAGGTACTACTAACTAAATAGACATCCAACTAGGTATGATACCACTTATTCAAATACAAAAGGCAAAATTTTAAATCTGTAGTGATTTTAAAATAAATACACTAGTGGGTTGTAGTGGTTCACACCTTTAACCTCAGCACTTGGCAGGCAGAGGCAGGTAGATATCTGTAAGTTTAAGACCAGTCTGGTCTACATAGTAAGTTCTAGAACAGCCAGAGCTATATAATGAGACTCTGTCTCTAATGTACAAAAACAAAAAAATAAAAGTACCTATTTTGTATCACTTATTTAATATTTGGGACTATATTAAAATGTCAGTACATACCCTGATGAATATATAGAATTGTAGAAATGCACAATTTTATCATTTATGACCAAGTGTTTTAAGAACAGGTTCAATAATAGTCACTTAGTAGGTATAATGTCACTATAGGGGTTTGGAATTTCACATGTATAAGCACCAAATCAATTCTTATAAACACCTCAGTGCAGGAATTCCTGTCACAGCAGCTTGTGTCTGTGCTTACTGTTCTGGGGGAAAGGGAGGCACATATTTTTAATAGAATGAATTTTCTTATTTCAAAAATTATCTCGTGTATCCAAATGACTGTATGATACATTCATGCTTATTTAGCGCTATCCATGACGGCCAACTTACAGGATCAGCCTACACGGTAATCAACAGATGAATAGATAAAGAAAATATGGCAGGCATACACAATGGAGTGTGTGTGTGTGTGTGTGTGTGTGTGTGTGTGTGTGTGTGTGTGTGTAATGTGTGCATAGTGATATTCTCGTGGAGGTCAGAGATCAATGATGCAGGTCTTCTATTAATCTTCAAAATATAGATTTTTTTTCTCCTAATTTTGAGATGTGGTCTATCACTAAACTCACTGATTGCCTAGATTGACCAATCAGCAAGCTACAAGTCCCCATGCTTGCTCATCTCCACGAGGAACTTTATTCAGTCGTAAGGAAGAATGAATATGTCATTTGCAAATGGAGATCATAATATATTAGCTGAAGTAAGTCAAACTAAGAAAGACAAATATCTCACATCTTCTCTTATTTGTCCAGTCTCGATTTTCTATGGATACGTGAAACCATAAACATGACATGAAAGCAGGAGTGAGACTAGGGAATGGGAATAACGAGGGATGGAAAAAGGAGGAATATAGTGTGAATATGGGCAGCGTGCACATTGACTTGTATGACAGTGACTTTATGAAACCTCACATTATGTACAATGAGTACATGCCTTAAAATGAATACACTGGGAAAAGAATAATTGTTAAAAAGAATGTTTTAAAAATATAATACAATTATGGGTTTTCCCACATGTTCTTCTTATAACCATTCATTACAGAGTTAAATAAATTGCACCTTAAGATCCAAAAGGTTTTAAACCTGTCATCAAAATGCCACCGTTTCTTAAAATTCTTAGATAAGAGTTATCAAATCTTTCACTTAATTCCAATACCTACAGGATTACATTTAAGAAAAAGATATTTTTACAGTAGGGAACCTTCAGGGAAGCCAAGAAAAATTTCATCCCTTTCCCCTCATTCTCCATTAAGTTGGTAAATAGCTCACCAACTAGTTCATTTCCCTTTTAACAAAACCTTTTGGCATTCGAGGTGGGTAAACATCTATTTGCTATCTACTCAACTCTAATACTATAGCAGGTCAACAGAGATCTGCATAGATAACCATCCAACTTTCATGGAGCTATCATATTTAAGAATAGTAGAGGTGTAAGTAAATGAGAGCGCTATGAACACAGGTGATGAGGAGAACAAGAACTGATGGCCACTACAAAGAACGGTGTGCTCAGTTTTCTTTCTGTTTTCACTGGTCTTCTCCAAGCAAACTGTTTTAATGAAAATAAAATGCACACACACACACTGACACACATCGTACCACACACATATACATACTCATATATGCACATACCAGACACCTCATATCAGAACCCCTCACGTTCTAAACTCCATGCCTCTGGCCTCTAGGGACATCTGTTCATGCTCCGTGTAAGTAGATCCTTTAATTTGTAGAGTCTTCTCTGTTTGTGGCTGAATTAGTTACTTTTATTTTGCTGTGTTAAACACCATGACCAAGACAACTTACAGAAGAATGAGTTTATTTGGGCTTACAGTTGTTCCCAAGGGAAAAGTCTGTCATGATAGGAAGGCATGGTGTCAATCAGAGGTATGACAGCTGGGTCAGAGTACAGAGTGTGCATGTCTTGAACTGCAAGCACCAGCTAGAGAGAGAAAACTGGAAATGATGTGAGTCTTTATATTCTCAAGGCCCACTCCAGTGACATACTTCCTCCAACAATATGGCATCTCCTAAACCTCCCCAAACAGTGACACCAGCTGAGGACCAAGTGCTCAAATAGATGAGCTTATGGGGGACATTCTCATTCAAACCACCATAGTAGCTTTCTGGTGACTGGTGCAGGCTTATACTGATCATTTGAATTTGTTTCTGTAGGCTATGTCTACTATGTTTCAAATGATTAATAAAATCTGAGAAATTAACCACTCAAGTATCATTAGGCAGCACCCTAGGAATATCTTTCTGGCTATTTCTGATACAGCTCTATCTCTATGTCTACATTTGTACAGACACTCTACAACCTAAGAAATCTTGGGTGGGTACATGAGAATGATCACAAATGTTTCCCCTCCTCTTCTAAGTTAGTTGTCTTGAGACTGGTCTATGAGTTACCAGGTAGACAAAATAACTTTAGTGTCTTTCTCAGATCCTGTGACATTGTTGCCCATTAAGTGCAAGTGTAGAGAAGCTTTGTAAGACATGGCAGCCTTACATTACAGAGAACAGATGTAAAACTAAAGGTTCACTAATCTGAATAAACACAGTGTTCAGCTGTATCCATGACCATGCCAGAAGAAGGAGACTTTGAGTTTGTGTCATTGAATAATACCAAGGGCAGGCTCTCTCATCGATACGGCAACTGGGAGAGTTTTGTTAGCAGTATTCTGTGAACAAAACACTTAAGAGAATGTATGTACACAATAGTTAAAAAGAAGGGTTACTGACACAGATGCCAATTTGGTGGGGCATATGGAACATTTACACTTGCCTTTTTCTTTCTTTCTTGCTACAGCTGGTGCTGATTTAGTATGTGAAGTTTTACTAGCAGGAGTGCTAATCAAGACAGAGATTCTGTAAGGATTTAGTCATTTATGTAGGGGAAACTATGGGGACCATTAAAAAGTAGAAGATCGTCTTATGGAAGAACATTATCATTATCAACCCCATTTTTAAACTAAACAGACAAAATGGTACTGTAAGTGTCACTTTAGCAGCCGAAAGAGTCAGAATGCTTCCTGGTAATGCTCAGAGAGAATTGCACCCACAGCTTAAAGTTTTGGTAAAAGCATGTTCTTCAAGTTGGGTAGTGTTGAAGAGATGCAAAAAATGAGAAATTGAACAGTTAGCTGTTTAACTTTTCAGTCTGATCATTCAGCAAAGATGCTTTGTGGAAACTCACTCAGTTTTTTTTTTTTTTTAAAGGAAAAAAATTTGATTATAACAGTATAGATAGAGAATGAATATTCCTGAATCACCTGGGGGAACTGGCAAAGATAAAAAGTGTAAGATTTGGTTTTTCCCTGTCATACCTGAATACAAAATTTTACAATATGAGGCATTTCACATGAAAAACTCCACAGGGCATACAAGAGTTCAGAGGAAAATCAAGCAAAAAAAAAATCTTTCATAAGCAGCAACAGAATTGTAGTGAGTACATTAAGTATGTTGTGCAGGTGGCCTGGCGGAGCTGGAGACCTGAGCAGCAGCTACCAGACATCTGCTGCCTGAGGAAACTCGCGACGTGGCAAGTGGTGTTTGACGCTCCCTGTGGAAGACTGCCAGCTGCCCACAGCTCCTCTGCTACAGCTGAATACAAAGTCTTGTGGTTGCATCTAGGGAAGCGTGCACTACCCCATCCTCCACTCTCCGAGAATTCAGAGGACAAGAAGGGGTTTGGTAAAAGCACAGTTGGGTGTTGTTGGGCTCTTTCAGGTAATCCGAAGTGCTCCGTCCATCAGAAGGAAAGTGGGCACAGGCCTGCAATCAAACCATTTTTATTATGGTTTCATGATTAACTTCTATTACCCACTAAAAGTTTTTTTTTAATTTTTAAATTAAATCTTAAAGAATTTTTAATGATTTATTTATTTATTTATTTGAGGATGGCAGAACCACTGAGCCATCTCTCCAGCCCCCAAATTTTGTTTTGTTTTTGTTTTTGTTTTTTTGTATCATGATTCAAGTCTCAAATGTTCTTAGAAAAATATTTGAAGAAAAGTAAGGTTTGCTTAAGTGTAATCAGCAAATTGTTTAATTATGCAATAATTGATAGTTATAAACATTTAAGATAGTAGTTGATTTGTCTTAGACTATTTTGCTATAAACATGACTTATTTAAAACACAAATATACATTATGATTTATAAATAACATCTGAGACTGGCCAATAAAATTCATTTCCATTTAGGCCAACCATTAAGCTGAAACCAAAGGGGACAATGAAAGCATTGCCAGAGTGAAACTCTGGTCCCCAGAACACCTGAAAATTAGGGAATCTCTGATTTTATTTTCCTCAGACATTGATGACATTTTATACCAGCACAAAACAAAACAATAACAAAAAACTCCAATGAAGCAAAACAGAAAGCATCATCACCAGCTTAGCTATTTAACCCAAATTGGAAAAATTGAAATACTCTTAGGTACAGAATAAAAACAGTGTGCATAGGTTTATATTGTATTAAAATCTAAGAGAGTCAGCACTAACTTTTTTCTCTAGCAAAGCATCTTTTCATCTACAATATTGCCTGAGAAATGGAATTTCAAAAAAGAGGGTAACCAGTAAGTGGAATAGTTGGGTACTTAAACACATTTGAAAGAGAAACTAATAAATTTATTTTTAAAGACAAACATTAGATAAAACACATTTTTTTTAGCCACCATTTTGCTGCACACACATCCAAACAGACGCATTCATGCACAGCATTTAAAGTGTAGAGATTTCTAAGCAACGGGACATAGCCTTTTAACAGTTCTGCTAGGAAGCTGAAAGAGATAATGCACTTCTGAAATTGCACCTGATGAACTACGGTTTGAGAATTTTCTCAATGAAGCCATCATTAAAGCAGAAAATATTTGTGCTGGCTCTGGGGAGTGGGCACACCCATTATTTCCTCTTAAAACAGTTCAATTACCTGTTAATCACTTATTCTACTGTCCGTACTTCTGAGTAAGAAGGAAAAAATAAAACACCACATTTGAAAAACAGACAGGTATTCATTCCCTTTATGATCCAGGAGGTTAGTCAGCTGGAGAATAATTTATGAGGGTTCACAAACGCCGAGCAGTGACGGCGAGCATATGGCAGATCTGAACTGTGCGCAGGTCAGCTTTCGCAATGTCTGTCAGTCATTGTTAGCATCTAAGCACACGTGTTAAGGGGCGAATTCAATGAAAAGAAATCATTTGGCAAATTCTTAGAAAGATGATTAAAAAAAAAATCTTTGTCTTGACATATAACCCTTACTGAAGGCAATCTTGCTGATCTTACCTGCTGAGAACAACTCCTTTGAATTGTGTTGTGGCCTCTTCTTTGTTGGGCTAGGAAAAGCTGGATGATCACACACTGTGTGTATGAACATGCAGGTGTGTGAATGCTGGCATTCGAATGAAGGCTACTTTCACCAACCGCTCAGGTTGCTGAGTTCGCCACTATTTTGAGTGAACTACTTTGGGGACCACTTCTCTGTTTCTCTCACCCTATTAGAGAATCTTTGCTTTGCAAACCCACTAAATCTTGGGCACAAATGACAGCTCATAATGTTCATGATCAGAGGAATGAGCGAGTACATTAGGTTGAAAAGTGAAGTGGAGTTCCTGGGAAAAGCAGGCAGCAGATAGAAAAAGACATGCAAGGAAGAGGAGGAGGAGAGAGAAGATTTGAACTATAGGAGCAACATAAAGAGATGAAGCAGTCAGCAGCCACAGTGATGAGGGAACCAAGTCAACACGTGTCCCTGAGTGTGGGTGAAACACTGCACGTGGTGGCGGCTGGAGCCGCCTCCGTTTTGAAACACTAGTCAGAACAAATCAGTCCTGATGTGGAAGAGATTGTGAAGTCATGCATTGAAAGTAAAAAAAAAAAAACCAAACATTTCTTTCTCTGGGGCCAGAAGAATTCTGATCATATTATTGAAACTTCTGATCAAAATGACAAGAATGCAATAATATTAAGACATTCGGTTTTTCAGGACTAGCATGCTCTATATAGACTAAGGCCCACAGCAGGAGATTCCATAAGATTACTGACTGCCCTGATGTTGGAGGACATGATGGGGTCTTAGAAAAGCAGAGGTCAGGTAGTAGGACCTGTCACAAGGACACAGTTACCATGGTGAGTAACAAGTCATAGCGGCAGGCAAAGGAGTTAGTGCAAGGTGGCAGGTTTAAGTGGCTGTGCTTACCCGAGGGAGGCTGCCGCTACATAATGAGAAAAGAGTGAGCAATAGCAATAGCAATAGCAATAGCAATAGCAATAGCAATAGCAATAGCAAGATTGTTCCTAAAACAGACATGGAAACGGATGAGGGTTTACCTACACACCTGTAAAAGTGCAAAGGAGGGGAAGCAAAGGATGTATATGGTGGAAAGGAGGGAGATAGTGGCTACCAACCACTTCTTCAGGGTCATCAACTGCTCTGCGTGGCTATAGTTTGCCCTATTAATCTTCTTCAGGCATTTTTTGGAAATTCTGACTAATCAGAACTGGAAGACTTCACCTAGGTCGAGATGCCTAATCAGCCCTAAAAATGGTGTTCCCTTGTAAGAGTGATATTCCAAAGCCTCTTCTGTGTGGTCTAAGGCTTTAAGAAACCTCTGACAAATTATCCCCCTCTACAGTGGACCATGTGTATATGTTATGCATGTGTAATTGTGTATTTCGGACACGAGAATATTTTCAACCTTGATAACGGCTCAGCGATGACCAAGGTTGCTGGAGTAGGTCATGAATCGTGCCAGCTGGCTCTACCTAGGATTTCGGCCGTCCAGCCTCAGCTGAGCTTTCCTTACTTTTTTGGCACACTATTTATTTGTCTCTGGTTTCTCCCCTGTTGTATTTCTCACAGCTATAGTTCCAAAAGTTTCAAATCTTTTCATCTCCTCAAGTTCAGAAAGCTATTTCTGTCCATTTCATGCCAGTGAGCTCCAATCACACCCACTTCCCAGGGGCTGAAGCTCTGAGCAAACTCTGGCTTCTTGACCCTCCTGGGCTTGGGATCCTTTCTCTATGCTTACTCCTATCCTCCCCAAAGCTCCTCAGGTTCCCCACAGGTCTCTTTGGTTAACGTTGTCTTTTTAATAACAAGCCAGGCTCAGAAGACAGCGGTGTCAGTCCTCCTGTTACATCAGCTGTTGTTGGTAGAACACTCACAAGGCTTCTTTCTCTTCCACACCGGACCATGACATGGCCCTGGGGAAAACTCTGTCTCCCTTCTGGTGAGGCTGCCTGCTGTGTCCTTTGTGCAGCAGAGTAATCTTCCTAGAGCAGACTTCATCTAGTTTTCCCACCTAAACATGCCAACTGTTCTTATTTTTCATTGTGAATGAAATATTTTATATTTTACTGTGAATATTTGAAATGCAGTATGCTAGAACATTTATAGTATATTATAGTATTTACAAGCTATAAAATGATTACTAAGAAATCCAGCCCCCCAACTTTAGTTTGGAAAGCCTTTGACTTCCTGCTTAGGAAGTTTCCACCTCTCTCCTTAGCTCACTGCATTCTTTCTCTTGTGCCTCGATGTAACCACCATCCTGTTTTGATTGCTGCCTTGGTTTCCTTCTATATATATTTGCATATTAATTTATATTGATATTGCATGTGCATATGTTTACATAAATAGGTACGATTTTATTGTTTCATTTTGCTCATGTTTGAACACTGCGTGAAAAACATCCCAGCAACTTGCTATTGTCATTCACAATATATTTCCAGGTACAATTTTTGTTGATGACCATAGCTGCAATTTCTGGATTTTATTCCCACATGGTATTCCATTTCAAGAATGCGTTCCCCTTTATGTTTTCATTCTATTCTCATCAGATATTAGGACTGATTTATTATTATAAGGAATGTTGCTATAACTGCTTGTGTATTCGTTTCCTTATGCTCGAGTATTGAAGAGTGTCTCACAGATTTATCCTTAGAAGTGATGCCTTGGTAAGTACACTTTGTCTTCCAGAGCAATCCTACTTGGATTCCAAAGTAGTTCTTCAGTTCCCTCTAATCAGTCAGGCAGGGGACTTTCTTGGGCACACATTTTACCAATCCTGACACTTTTTAGACATGAACTTTTAAAGCCTGTTTGGATGTGACACATGTACCCAGGTAGATAGAATACATATTTTCTTGTTTAGTTTTTTTGAGACAGTCTCTCTTTGCTGGCCTCAGCTTCTAGGCACATGGATGTATAACTTACTGCTGTCTCTTCTTCCTATTCACCCTTCTTCTTCTTCTTCCTCCTCTACCTCCTCCTCCTCCTCTTCTTCTTCTCTGAGACAGGTCTCACCATGTAGCTATGGCTGGCTTGGAACTCCTGTAGATCAGGCAGACTGACCGTAAACTTGCAGAGATCTTTCTGCCTCTATCTCCTAGTACTAAAATTAAAGCTGTATACTACTCCCCTGCCTTAAAGATATTTAATAAAAATTATTTACTAGGGCTGGGTAGTGGTGGTGCATACCTTTAATCCCAGCACTTGGGAGGCAGAGCCAGGTGGATCTTTGTGAGTTTGAGACCAGCCTGGTCTACAGAGTGAGTTCCAGGGTAGCCAGAGTTACAACAGAGAAACCCTGTCTCAAAAAATTATGAAATTATGTGTATATGTGCATGTCTGTGTGTAGGTATGTGCACGTGTAAGTGCAGGCGCTCCAGATTCTAGAAGAGGGCACCAATCCCATGGAGACAGACTTATATGAAGTTATAGGCAATTTTGAGGCACCTGACATAGTACTGGGAACTGAGCTACAGTCCTCTGAAAGAACAGTGTCTTTGTCAATGTTCTATTGCTGTGAAGAGACACCTTGACCTTGGCGACCCTGTAAAGGAAGACATTTCACTGGGGCTGACTTTCAGTTCAGAGGTTTAGTCCGTTGTCATCATGGCGGGGAGCATGGTGGTATGTGGGCAGACATGGTGCTGGAGAAGTAACTTGAGAGTTCTATGTCTGATCTGCTAACAGCAGGAAGAGAGTGAGACACTGGGCCTGCCCACTCTCAGTGACGCACATCCAACAAAGCCACACCTCCAAAACCCTGTCAAGTAGTGCCACTCTGTAATGACCAAGCTCCGCACTGTATGATCTACAGGGACCATTCTTACTCAAACCACCAAAAGCAGTACGCACTCTTAGCTGCTGAGCCATCTCTCTAGCCCTCTGGATCATTTTGGAAATGAATCTTTTTACATATTCACCTTTCATTTTTCTGTTGTACACTATTTATTATGTTGTCTTTTGTTAAGGTTTCAAGGAGTTGTCTGATATTTTTATTTTAATTTATTGTTTTTTTAAAGTTTTATTTGGAGTAGTAATCCTTAACTAATTCATTTCTGCTCATGCTCTCTGATAGTTTTATTTATTTATTGGTTGTTTTTGGTCATTTTTTCTTTTCTTTTCCCTTTCTTTCTTTCTTTCTTTCTTTCTTTCTTTCTTTCTTTCTTTCTTTCTTTCTTTCTTTCTTCTTTCTCTTTGTTGACTATATCATTGTAGGGTAGATTGGCTTGGAACTTAAAACTTAATATAAACTATGACACTATGTTAGCACAATACAGTCAGCCTGCCTCAGCTTTCCAGAGTTCAGGGATTATAGGCAGGCATCACCACACTCAGTTTTCTCTCTTTTTTTTTAAACAAAATATTTATTACTCACATGATAAATATATATTTCTATATTCCCATTAAGTTCTTTGTGCATGTGTGCATAGTAAAAACAGATGTATGTGTTTGTGTATGCATGTGTGTTTGTGTGAACATGTGTCCCCATGTGAAAAAAAATCTATGGAGATCTGAGTCAATGTTTAGTCCTTTCTTTATGACTCTGCACTTTATTTTGTGTGTGTGTACATGTATGTGTGTACATGTGTGAGTGAAGCATATGTATGTGTCTTGGTTACTGTTCCATTGCTGTGAAGAGACATTACAACCAAGTCAACCCTTTAGTGGTTTCATTACGGTTTCAGAAGGTTAGGCCATGACCACCATGGCTAGTGTGGGCTTTTGAAACCTCAAAAAGCCCACTTGAGGTGACACACCCCCTACAACAAGGTCACACCTACCTCAACCAGGTCATACCTCCCAATCCTTCCCAAACAGTTCTATTTCCTGGTGACTAAACATTTGATATAGGAGCCTATGGGGTCCATTCACATTGAAACTACCATAGTACATATGTATATCTATATGTAGTGTACGTATATATGGTATAGATGCATGTGTATGTGCAGGCGTGTGAATGTATGTGTGCTAGAGCTAGAAGGAAGATGCCAAATGTCCTGCTTTATCACTCTCTGCCTTTTTTTCTTTTAGATGGAGTAACTTACTTAAGATGGAGTTAGGATAATGGCCAGTGTACTAGGGTTCTCTAGAGAAGCAGAACACACATAATGAATCTCTCTATATACTATATAGAAAGGGGGTTTATTAGAATAACTTACAGGCTGTGATAAAGATAAGCCAACAATGGCTGCCTTCCAATGGAACGTCCAAGAACCCAGTAGTTGCTCAGTCCATGAGGCTGTATGTCTCAGCTGGTCTTTAGTATATATTTGTCAGTTTCCCAATTAAATAGGCTCCAATGCCAATGAAGGAATGGACTTGCTAGAAAGGCAAGAGCAAGCAGACCAAAAGCAAAAGGTTCCTTCTTCCACGCCCTTTATATAGGCTTCCAGCAGAAGATGTGGCCAAGGTTAGAGGTGGGTCTTCCCATCGCAAAAACCTGGAGTAATGGTTTATCTTCCCAAGTCAAATATCTGGATTAGAAGTGATCTTCCATTTAAAATGATTTAATTAAGAAAAGGTGTGCCCAGTTATTTGGGTTTTTATCAATTCCAGATATAGTCAAGTTGACATCCAAGAATATCCACCACAGCCAGAAAGCATTTATCGTGTCTCCCACAGCACTTGGGTTACACATATGTGTGGTCATGAGGCATTTCATGTGGGGGGCTGGTTGTGAAGACATGAATAAATGTCTACTTACCCCAGACAGAGAACCATTGACAGACCAAAGTAATGATATCACCAAAGTCCAAGCTGGTGAACCAATTCATTTTATTGGCATTATTTATGGGAGCAGAGATGACTCAAAGACACCTATACCATGCCAGCAGAGGTGTCAACTCTTAAAAGACGAAAACCTGGAGGACATTGCACAACTCGGAGGCAGCTTCACTGGTTGGAGACTCTTCTTCAGGCAGTCTCCTTGTCTCTTTTTCCAGGTAGCTTGGCCAATCTGCCTCTTTCAGGCAGCGTTGTCTGAGAGTGTTTCTCAACTGTTCTCACTGTTTAGATAAGCCTCGAGAGGGGAACTGGTGAAGCCAGTGAGTTATTTTCTTCTGGAGCTGAAGGAGCTTCTCTGCAGGATTGGAATGTTTTTACCTCTTTTTCAAACATCTTGAGTCTTAATGCATTTTATTTCAAGATGGATTTTTTTTTTTCCAGAGAAAATCATTATACGACAGCTCTGGGATTTGCTGTTTGCACAGCAATGGCTCTTATCTACTGAGAAGACACTCCACTCCTCTACGCTGTCTTTTCACGTGGGATCTCTCACTAACCTGGAGCCTGCAAGTTTCTGTCCCCCAGAGCATTGAGAAAAGCATGCACCCCATACCTGGATTTTATGTGGGGGCAAATTCAGGTCCCCATGCTTCTATGACACTTTAGCAACTGAGCTGTCTCCCTAGTCCCCCATTGTAGTTCTTGATTCAACTGGTTCAATTATTCACTGTCTTAATTTTTCCTTCATTTTTGAAGGACAAACGTAGTAGGTGATTTTTCATGATTGGCAGTATTTTTCTTTCTGCACCTTTAATGCGTCATTCTAGAGAATTTGGCCTCCAGAGTCACTTCACATTTTTTAGAGTGCTTTGTATATGAAAAAGTTGCTTTTTCTAGCTGCTTTCAAGACTATCTTCTAAAAGTTTGGCTTTAAAGTCTGTTGGTACAGGTCTTTTTGCATTTATCCGGCAAAGAATTCATAAATACATTTGAAAATGTAGGTTTATATTTTTCATCAAACTTGAGATGTAAGTGGCCACAATTTATTCAAGGTGTCCCTCTGCTTCTTTTCCCCCTCTGGAATTCTCATTTGTATATTTAGTACCATGTTGGTGTCCTAAAGGTTTCTATGCTTCGTTCATTTTTCTTCATTCTTTCTGCTCCTAGAATGGACTATCTCTGTTGATGTATCTTCAGGTTTGCTCTTTATTCTGTCTAACCCCTTCTGTGGTAGAACACTCTTACGGTGTTTCATCTTAGTTGTGGGAATTTTAAAGTCTACACTTTCTACTTGGTTTGCTTTTAAACGATCATTTTCTTTCCTGTCTCTTCAGTGGTGCTTGCTATTAGCTGAGATTTTATTTCTCTCTCTTTAATCCCCCATCCATCTTCTTTTACTTCTTCGAGTGTACATAATAGACTTTGGTTAGCTTTTTAGTTAGTCAGGTGACATCTGCATGAACAGTTTCTACTGATTTCTGTTTTAGCTCCCACATGGACAGATCATATATTCTTATTTATTTTCATAACTTTTCATTAAAATTTAGGTGATTCTAGCAGTAAAATTCTGATTTTCTCTTCCTTTTTTTCTGTTTCAGGTAGTGGTCATTTATTTGCTGAGTGACTTTTCCAAACTTCTTTTTTCAGCCTGTGCATTTTTTGATCATGTGTTACAGTCTGTATTCTATAAGTTTAGTCATTATTGTGTGCTTTAACACGACCCACAGGCTTTATACACAGGCTTGCAAATAAAAGAAAAAAATAGTTGTAGTGTGGTCTCTGTGTGCTTTTACTTTGTATTGTAGCACTTCCCGAGCGCTTAGTTTTTCTGTTACCTTATTTAAGCCTCGCTCACTTGTATGGGGATTGAGAAGTAGCCAGAGGTAAAATCTTAGGTCTTCCAAGTCTTTATCTAGCATCCACCCGAACAGAGCCCACACATGGATTTCTTGAGCCTCTGGCAAACATAGACGTGCTTACTTTCCTAAGCTCTGCCTTCCCAGAGATGTTTTGATCTAGGTATTGATTGCCTTAAATGTTGTTGATTGTCTGCCCTAGGACACCCTAGCCAATCCTGTGCTTCTTTTATATGACTCATCAAAGCTGGCTGGCAAGCCACTCTTGCTTGGAAACTGAGTTAGTTGTAATGGAAAGCAACTTCTGTGCTGGTTGAAAAAACTATCGAACAGGTTGAGATCCACATACACAGTCCTTTGAGAGAAAGTTCTATAGTGTAAACTCTGGCCCCAGAAAATTGAACTAAATGCACAGACAGCCTGTGTGGGCATGGTAGACATATACTTTCAAACACTGGAACATTCATTCTCTCACTACAGAGCAGCAGACCACTCTTTTTCCAAGTCAGTCCTACTTTTTAAAAATCTGTTTGTTTGTTTTTTAATAGATTTCCAAATTCTTCAGAAGTTGAATCTGATAGGATTTGTTTGCGTGTTTTCTGCTTTTAGGACTGGGAGAGAACACTATACTTCCTTACTCTTATGTATGTCCATCGCTTTATACTTTGGTTTTGGTCATGCTGGGTATGAAGCCGATAGACCTGTCCATGCTAAGCAAGAACTTAACTGCTTGTTTACACTCCTAACCCACTACATGTATATATTTTTTGGCTTCATTTTCTTATATTGATTTAAATTAATTTTTCAAGTTCCATGAGAAAAATCTGTTTTCAATAAAGCTTTTTAATTTTGAGATAATTATAGATTCACATGTGGAAATAATAGAGACTTCATGTACCATTTATTTAGTTTTTTTAATATTTATATTTTTTTAAAGTACAGTACAAATCACAACCAGAATGCTGACATTGGTACAAACGAGACATAAAACATTCCATCACTGTAAGAACCATTCATATTGATTTTATAGCTACATGTTTCATGGCTGTGATCCTTTAAGCCCTGGACAACAACTAGTCTATCTTCTGTTTCTATAAATCTGGCATTATGTAAGTGTTGCAGAAATGGAATCATGACATGTGTGGCCTTTGGGCACTGACATTTTTCATGCAGCATCATTCTCCACAGATCTATTGACATTGTTTCCTGGTGACAGTTTATTTATATTGTTGAGTAGTATATATTCCATGGTGTGACTGTCTCACAACTTACTCTTTCTCACCCATCAAGGGCACACAGTTTGTTATTAAACACTTGTATTCAAAGTTTAGTATGAATATACCTCATTTCTCTGGTTTAAATATCCAGTTAAATAATTTCTCTGTTGTATGACAAGTATATATTTAGTTTTTAAATACATTACCTTTTTTTCCCTTCAGGATGTGCAATGGTGGAAATCCTGATTTTCCACTAGTCCTTTCCAGGTGCTATCTCAGTCAGGAGATGAGGGAATGCTGAGGTGTTGCTAGTGAGGAGCAAAGGCCAGGCATCCGTATGGTAGTCACTGTTAACAGAGAAGGTCAGTTCAATGTCCCTGGGGGGATAAAATGATAGCCTTCTCTGACAGCTTTCTCCTGAATCTAGGCCATAAGAAAACTATGCCCAAGAGTGGCATAGTTGGATCTTGGGGGTAGATCAATTCCCATCTTTCTGATTTACAAAGTGGCTGTACAGTTTGCCCTCACCAGCAGGGGATGAGTGTTCCTCTTACGGTTCTCATCTTTGCCACCATGAGCTGTCACTTATATTATTGATCTTGATTTTGACAGGTGTAAGATGGAATCTCAAAGTAGTTTTGATCATTAGCATTTCCTTGAACATTTCTTTAAATGCTTCTTGACTATTTGAATTTCCTCTATCAAGAATTCTCTGTTTAGATCTGTGCCCTCTTTTCAATTGGGTTATTTCTTTTTTTGATATTTGCTTTCTTGAGTTTTTTGTATATTTTGGATATTAGTCCTCTATCAGATTTATAGTTGGTAAGAATGCTTTCCCATTCTGTAGGCTGCTGCTATGTCCAAATGACAATGTCCTTTGTCATGCAGAAGCTTCTCAGTTTCATGAGGTCCCACTAATTAATAGTAGAGCTCAGTGCTTGTGCTGACAGTCTTCTGTTCAGAAAGTTTTCTCTTGTACAATAGATTCAAGAGTGTTTCCCACTTTTTCTTCTATCAGGATCAGTGTATCTGGTTTTATGTGGAAGCCTTTGATCCATTTGGAGTAGAAATTTGTTCAGGATGATAACTATTGGTGTGTAAGTGTCAATATGTGATTTAAGCTGTACTAGTGTTTTCTTTTACAAACTTGGGTGCCATTATATTTGGGGCATAGATGTTAAGAATTAAAATGTCCTCTTGATGAACTTCTTCCTTTGATGACTATGTCCTTGCCTATGCCTTCTGATTAGTTGTAGTTTGAAATTATTTTGTTAGGTATTAAAATGGCTACATAAGCTTGCTTCTTATGCCCATTTGCTTAGAGTGTTTCTTTTCAACAGTTTATCCTGAGGTAATGTCTATCTTTGACATTGAGGTGTGTTTCTTGTATGCAGTAGAAGAATGAAACCTGTTTTCACATCCATTCTGTTAGTCTCTGTCTTTTTTTTATTGGAGAATTGAGTCCATTTTTTTAGATTGATTATTTTCTTTGACTGATGTATATATTTCTTCTATTTTGTTTTCAATATTTGAGGTTCTCTCTTCCATCTCTTGTATTCTGTTGGTGAAGCTTGTCTCTGGTTCTTGTTTGAGTTCTGAAAATTCTCATTTCCAGAATTCCCTTAGTTTGGATTTTCTCTATTGATTCTATTTCCATTTTCATGTCTTGAATGTTTTTATTCATTTCCTTCTACTATTTGTGTTTTCCTGGGTTTCTTTAAGGGATTTATTCATTTCTTCTTTAATGATCTCTACCCTTATTCATATTCATAAAGGTTGTTTTAAAGGTTGTCTTTTTGTTGTGCTTCAGATAAGTTGGAATATTCAGGGCCTGCAGTGGGAGGGTTGTTGGGGTCTAGTGAAGACATGTTGTGCTGGCTGTTATTGATTGTGTTTTTATGCTGGAATCTAGGCATCTGGGACTAGGAAGATTATAGTTCCAGGTGCTGGCATTTGGTTTTGTCTTTATTGGTTGGGTGTTTTGTTTCTTGGTTTCTTGTTTTGTTTCTTGCTTTCTGTTTCCTCTCTGGATTTTTGGAGAGTATGGTGGTTGTGTGTTCCTTGATAGGACATTTTCTGTGGGTTCTGGGGTTTCTAGGTAAAATGTGTTTCTGGGTATTGGGTGCTGACACTGAGGAACAGGGAAAGGCTAAATGTCTGAAGGGGATTCACAGGAGCAGAGTATTTCACCAGAATCTGCATGTTTAGTCTCCTTGGGATAGAGGCAGAGAGTGAAGAGAGGTCATCTGAGAAGGTCTGTTACAGTGTCTGCTGGAGTTTGGGGCCTGGGATAAGTAACAAGGGGTAAGAGGGAGGTTAGTAGGGCAAGATCTGTGGGATCTACAAAAGATGGGGTCAGGAGACAGGGAAGGCTGTAGCAGGTGGTCTGTTGCAGAGCTGGGTGAGAGACTCGGGGGGTTGGGTCTGGAGAACCAGGAAGAAGTGAAGATCTGGCATTAGCCTACCTGCTTCCCTGGCAGTAGTTGCCTGTGGTTTAGCAAGGATCTCCTATTGGAGTTGTGGGCTGGGATAAAGCAGTGAGTGGAGGGAGTAGGTCTAGGAGGGGAAGGTCTGTGGGATCCACTAGAGAAGAGGTGGGAGAGGCTGCCGCAAGTGTTCTACTGCAGAGCTGGGGATTAGACTGCAGGATTGCACCTGGGAGAACAGAGGTAGAGGTGAAGATTTGCAGTGAGCCTACCCGGTTCCCCGGCAGGTGTGCTCAGTATATTCTTAATCATTGTATAAGTTCCCTTCATTTTTAATGTTGTTTATGTTGAGTTCCTTCTTTTTTCCCTTGGTTATTTAGTATCAGAGATGTGTTCCTTGTTAGTTTCATCATAGAACATAACATTTTAATTGTACTTATGTTCTGTATTATATCTTAAATTTCCAGTTAGTTATTGTTGCCTTTAATTTTATTGTTTCCTTCCTTTTATCTTTTGTGTTCATGCTTCCATCTGCTCTGGCCTCAGGTTTTTGCCCTGCTACTAATATGACTCACTGAAGTCCGTGTTCCAGGCCACCAGGAATTGGCAGATGCAACGGGGTAAAGGTCTATTCCAAAACTCCATAACCTCTTTACTCTTCGTCATTAGTTTCTGTGGCCATCTGTTATTACAATAGCTCACCAAGGCATCACAAAACGTTACCTAGTCCTACTTGTCTGCCATCTTTAGGTGTGCTTTCAAGAAAGGTTTCCAGAAGCCACTCTGCCACACTGTCCTCAATGCTTCTCCCTGGTAGCTATTGTCTAGGACATACTCTTTCCCTTTTTAGCATAATTTTCTGACACCAGCTTGTCTTTGATGCCTTTAATGTCTTCCAGGTGACCACCTTTTTCATAAACTACTTTTAGTTTTCAAAAACTACTTTTTATTCCTTCTAAACATTAGTTAGTGATGGCTTTGTAAAGTCTTCGTCCTTGAAACAAATAAGCACATGGTTTCATAGCACTGTGCATGGGTTGTACTGATTTGCTTTCCTTTATCCCAGTGACTAGTGTTTGCTAGTGGAATGAACTTATGCTTACTTTTCCTGATGAGTTCTGGCTTCATAGGGAGCAGGGATGGTGTCTATCACTGAAACTTAGTCCAGAGTCAGGGCCTGTGAGATGAACAAAGATGACTTTGAATTTTTCTCCTCACTTAGCATCTATTTTTTCGAGTTCAACATTTGATGCTCTAGCTACAGAAGTATTATCAATAAAGTAATAAGCATATACACTTAGCAGGATTTTTATTTTCTGTAGATTGAAGCACCTGTAATGGAGATCCTAAGTGGTATTAACAAAATTAAACCAAGCAGTTTGGATGTACCTTTGGGTTCCGGAGCCTAATTGACTATAATGAAACACTGGAGTTATAATTTGATGGTCTGTAGGTTTCTCAGCTGTTTCTTTCTACAAGAAAATGTATAATGGGATATTTTGCACGTGACTGTCTATATTTTATATGCAACACATCAGTGTTGTGTAAATTTTGTGAGCAACTTCTATTATCTTTGAAACCACAGAAGCAACAAGCAGTTATAATTACATTCCGACGAAGCTATAACATTTCAAACATGCCTACAGTAGTGGTACTACCACGAGAGCATTCATTTGCCTGCAGCTCTCACTGTGCTCAGTGACATCACGATTACACTCTTTTAGCAGAAACGTCTGTCCTTAAACAGAAACAGCTTGCTTGAACGTCTAAGAGGTTTTATTCTCCTGATTTCTTTGATTCCTCACCGAATAAAAGCAGACAAGATGGTAAATATTGTGCATAGCTATGTCCCCTGTTACTTCTTGGCTGGTTTTACTATTGTAGAGTCACAGGTATCCTACTTCACTCCACGTGGGAAATGAACACACGTTATTTAAAACTTCTTTTGTGCATCTGCTACTTGTCAACTCATGATCTTCTGATCCTTGAAGATTTGACAACCCTGTGATTTGCTGTAATGGAATTACTGAAAAGTTATCAACAGAGACATTGCAATGTAAGAATGCAAAGGAAATCTTTAGATGTTTAGCAGGAAATGAACTTCAAAAGGGAATAGTAGCCACAAAGAAATACCTGAATCATACTTTTTTTTTTTTTTTCCTTGAATGGCTCTGTGTCTTTAATTTTGTTGACTAGGAGAAAGGATGTTTATATTGACTTGCTGTGTCCTGAGCTGTGACTCATTTTTGCTAAATTTATATATCAGCACTGCATGTGCAATGAGCCCATCTCATTGGCTGGGGAAGCCAGGTCAAAGAACATGGTCTGTGGGATTCAAAGAGCTAGGCTCTGGTCCTTCCTTATCCTGGCACTCTGCCACTGAGTATGGAAAAACAACAACATTGAATCCATTTTTGAAGTTTTCAGAGTCATTATTAGTTTTCAATCCATAATACTGAATTACATGGGAGGCCAGGTGGCTGATCCTAGAACTACAATATCTGAACCAGATACATTAGTGTGATTAAGAAATTCACTAAGAGGTAAAATCTTGGGCTTAGTCATACTGATTCACAACTCTGAGAGTGAACTCTGGCAATCTCTGTTGTAATGAGCCATGTGGGTGACTGTACAACACATTTTAAACTTTAAAAACCATGGAAGGACACGAATTTAGAATATTTCTGTCTAGAAACTTCCATGAATCTATACGAATGTAAAATAATTTAGGACCGCAGTATATTGCTCTGCTTGTAATTAATGTAAAAATTGGATTCTTAGACAGAGTTAGAGGCATATGTAAGAATAAGAGAAAAAAAACATTGAACCGATTGTAACTACTCTAAAAGGTTTTGAATATAGGTACATACAGAATCTGTTTCCTTTTGACACTGCTGAATGAACTTGGTGTTTCTGTCATACATTCAGTTTGGTGAGTATTATTTTCACTGAATGCTCATTAGTACCTAAGATCTGTGATTTCATAAAACATTTTAAAATTATTCATTATAATTTCATTCTTGTATTTTTGGAAGAAAACAGTTAATCTGTTCTACATGAGTGTGCATATGGCCAAAATTTTTGTGATTGAATATTTGGGCCTTTGGGCTCCCATATAGGAAAATATCCATGTATGTAACCACTTCTGTTATTTATTAGCATATGCTTGACCTAGCAGCCTGTCTGTTCTTTTTTTTTTTTTGGAATAGAAGAGTTTTTGGTAGTGATTGGTGTATATTATATGAGTGACAAAATTCGTGCTTACAAGGTTTCTGAAGGAAGGAATTGGATAATTCTTTATTTGTGGCTTAAATAAGTTAATGAGTATAAATATGAGACAAAATTGTAGAAAACTTGCTTTGTGAATAAAATTACCATATTAAATTTAGAATATAAGATGCAAATCAAGGAAAGAGGTGAGGGAATTATTTCTTTTATAATTTTTATTACAAAAATCATGTGGAGTACATAGGGCATTTTGGGAAGCTATTCTTCACTAAATGTTTATTGGACACCTATTGATCCTAGGCACTAACAGATGGGGTAAAGAAAGTTTGTTATATGAGGCTCACCTCTAGACAAAGAACTACAGCAACTAAGAAATGCTGAGAGTGGGAGAAATCGTCTTCCCCAGGCAAAAGCACACCAATTTGTTATCTAACACTAAATGGTCAGCCCTGAAGCCTACATACAATTAACATTATAAAGGGTGAGTAGGTTATATATTTAGGAACACACAAACACACACACACACACGTACACACCAGCAATTAAGGAAAAAGAGGCCACAGATTTGAAGCACAATGAGGGAAAAGGGGCATATGGGATGATTTGGAGGAGAAAACAGAAAGAAGAAAAGATTTATTTCTATTATAATCTCAGGAAACTAAAAATTAAAAGGAGAGTGTGGTATATATACACTGTATATGTATATATATATATATATACATATGTATATACACACATATATATGTGCGTGTGTGTGTATTACACAGGCATACTTACACACTCATACACACACACACACACACACACACACACACACCCCACAACTGAGCTTTATTCAGCCATAAAGAAGAATAAAATTTTCAGGAAATGGATGGAACGTGAGATCATCATGTTGACGGAAAATAACAATTACAAAGAAGACATGTTGCTTTCACGTATAAAATCTAGATTTGTATATTCTGTATACATAAATCTATCTGTCTGTCTGTCTGTCTGTCTATCTATCTATTCATCAATGACACCAAAGTAGAAAGGGAACAATAAGAAAAGGAAAAGGAGTCAAGGGAGGATGTGGAGGGTGAATATGAACTAAATACAATAGTGTGTGTATGGAAGTGTCCTGAGAAGCCATTTTGTGTGCTTTATGCTACTGAAGGACCAATAATAAAAATAAAATGATGTAGAAAATTAAATAGAAAACATGGGTGCTTTACATAATGTAGATTAGGATTTAGGAAAGAACAAACTTTTATAAGAGCCAAACTTGTGATTAAGTGAAGTCCTTGTTCAATAAATGTGATGAGAGTAAAGAAAAGTGATACATATGTTGCAATGAAAATGCATAATACACATAAACGCCTGCCCTGAGGATCAGGATAAAGTTTGATATATGTTTTGTTGGTAAAGGAAGCTTGTGGTAAAAGTAATTTAAACAACAACAAAAACAGGAGGTCACTGAGATATCTTTCAAGGTTTCTGCTATAGTCCCTGTACTAACTACATCTTACATCATAATATAAGTGTTGTATATAATGTAATATATATAATGTAATTATATATAATGTATATAATAATTGCATACAATATAATTGTATATATAATATATAATATAAGAGTTGTATATAATATAATATATATAATGTAATTATATATAATGTATATAATAATTGCATACAATATAATTGTATATATAATATATAATATAAGAGTTGTATATAATATAATATATATAATGTAATTATATATAATATATATAATAATTGCATACAATATAATTGTATATATAATATATATAATAATATAAGAGTTGTATATAATGTAATATAAGAGCATTCCCACCAGCAATGAAGGAGTGTTCCTCTTGCTCCACATCCTCTCCAGAATGAGCTGTCCTTTGTGTTATTGATCTTAGTCATTCTGACAGGGGTAAGATGGAATCTCAAAGTGGTTTTGATTTGCATTTCACTAATGGCTAAGGTTGTTGAACATTTCTTTAGGTGTTTCTCAGCCATTTGAGATTCCTCTTTTGAGAATTCTTTGATCTATAACCCATTTTTTAAATTAGATTGTTTGCTTTCTTGATGTCTAGTTTCTTGAGTTCTTTTTATATTTTGGATATTAGCCCTCTATCTGAAGTGGAGTTGATTAAGATTTTTTTTCCCATTCTGTAGGCTGCCACTTTGTCTTTTTGGCAATGTCCTTTGCCTTACAGAATCTTTTCAGCTTCAAAATGTGGTAGGAGAAGACAACAAAATATTATGTATTATAACCATATATGCTGGCTAGGCTTATACTCAAAGAAATCTCAGAAGAAGAGGAAAGCCGCAGTGACTCATTTCAGCATAACAAGTTATAGACTGGTCAGCCATATATAAGGAGAAAGAACTCTATACGGCCAGTTTTACACACATGTCTGCTGTATTAACCTGTCTTCATGTAGCCATTCTCATCTTGAGAGAAGGCTGAAATTCATATGTGGAGGCTCAGGCCTCTAGAAAGAATTAAATTCAAAGTACTAGTTGTCTTGGACTCTTAATTCTAAACTGGCACAGTACCTCACCTGCTGGATTCAACTGGTCAAAGCAGCCACAGGCCAGTCAGATTCAAGTTGGCCAAGGGGAAAAAAAAACCTCCACATTATGATAAAAGGGGTTACAGATAATGACATGACTAGTAGAATGGCTTGAATGACTTTCATTTTTGTCAACATGCTCTTGTAGAGCTCTTTCTCATTTCATAGGGCTGACTAGTTTGTAACTTGCTGTACTGGAACATGAGTCACTGTGGTCTTTCCCTTCTCTGAGATTGCTTTCTTTAGGGAGAGCTAGCTCCTATATTGATAGTGTAGAGGAATAGATCTATGTGAAAGCTAGGAAGGGTCTATCATCCAAGGGTTTATATGAAGGGATCAAATCCAAGGGTCTGTATATAAAGGAATCACATCCAGGGGTCTATATGAAGGGACTGCATTCAGAGGCCTATGTGGTCCAGATGGAATGCAGAAAGCAATGGTACATACCTTTAATCCTAGCATTTGGGAGATGGGAAGCAAATAAGGAAGCAGAGCTCAGAAGGAATCAGTGTCAGACAGGAAATGACATCTGAGATGAGTTAGTGTGAAGGGCAGGCAAAGTGACAAATCAGAGGAAGAGTTAGTAGAGTGAGTCAAAATGAGAACATGCGCAGCTTTCATGACAGAAAAGCAGGTTTTCATCTCAGAGAACACACAGAGGATAACAGACAGAGGTAGAGACACAGAAGCAGTCTGAAGCAGTCTGAGGAGTCTGAGGCAGAGACACAGAGTCAGTTCAGCAGAAGAAGTCAGTATCAGATGGGAAGAATGAGTCAGTTTGAAGCCAAAAATTCAGTCTGAGGCAGTCAGAGAATCAGCAAGAGCCTTCCAGAGTCAGAAGAGTTTAATCAGAAACAGTAAACTGGCTCAGAACATCAGTTTGAACCAGTCAGTTTGGAATACAGTTTGAGCGAGAAGAGTTGAATTAGAAGAGTCAGAATTTAGAAGGAGCTTGTCAGAGTGGCTCAGTCAGCAGTAAGTCTCGGAGGTTGATTAGATTGTACGGAGGTTTAAATGCTCTAGATTATATGGAGGCTGAAGCCTTCCGGCTCTAGGTTTGAGAGTAGATTATATGGAAGCTGAAATGTTCCAGGGCTCCTGGACCCCTCCCAGGCCCCTCCCGGGCTCCAGGGTTAGGATTGGGGATTGAGTTAGCCAAAGAATAAACTGCCATTTTCCCTGAATAAATGTCTACAGAGAGTCTCCTGGAAAGCCTAGGGGAAAGGATATTAAGAGATTATAAACACCAAGCACCAATTTATCACCCATGTGATTAAAAAGTGCATCATCCAGCCCTGATTAAGCTTCAACTGATTGCAGCCTCACAGAAGACTCCAAGCTGAATCCACCAGGTAGGTTGTCCCTGAATCCTGCTCTACTTTAACCATATAATATAAAACATATTTATGTCTGAGAACTGCTAAGTTTTATAGTGATTAGTTGAAGAGCAATATAACACAAAAGAAATAAAGGAGTTATTTTGGAGATAAGATGAAAGATTCGTCTATGTTTGCTTCACTAAAGAAAGGCCTTGATACACTAGTCACCAGCAGTGGAGGACAGACAAATGTTAGATCTCAAGAATCATGGTATGGTAGAAGAGGGATTCTGGTTTCAGCAGAAGCACAGTCTTCATGAAAACATGGACTCTTAGAAGAATCTAGATGGTCACCTTTGATGTCATATGTCAGAACTGTAAATGACACTGCAGGATTATAGAAGTAAAAACCCAAAAGCTTCCTGAATAGCATCAAGATTATAGCCAATTGAGAGACTTGTTTTCATCTTCTGTTAAAGAACATGTGTAAATTGATATTTTCTCTTTAGAGAACCCACAAGCTTTGCTGCTCAATGGCTGGTATTCTGATAGAATGGCTACCTAGAGATTCCTGATTGATTTGTATCTATATCTTCTAAGCATTGTTAATCCTTCAAATTAAAGATAAACCTAAATTTTTTTCAGAATATTTTAAAGAAACTCCTTCAAACATATGAAAGTAAGCCCAATGAAGTCTCCAAATAATGAGGGAGAAAGAGTCCCAATTGGCCATTTCTTGGCACCAAATGAAACTTCTAATAACTGGTCCGAGTTACATTTAATTGATTGCTGGTCAAAGGGGTCCCATGGAAATCCCCAACTCAGCCTGTTGCCAAGACAATAGGTGGCTCTTTACAAACTGACAGCAAGACCCCATTCCTGAAGACAAAGCCTATGCAACTCATTGAACATGGAGAGGGAGAGCTGGTGCCAACATAGAACCTAACCCCTATGTGCTAGTGTCGTTGGTACAGGAAGGTATTCTGCATCCTATCAAGGAGAAATATAAAATCAAAGCTGGCCACAAACCCTTTGATCTACAATCTGTCCTGCCTGCAAAATATGCTAGGGAAATGGAGGCACAAAGTTTGTGGGAACAACCAAACAATGTTTGGTTTAACTTAAGGCCCACTCCACAAGATGGAACCTATGCCAGATGCTGCTTGGATGACCAAGAACCAGAGACTAGATAACCAAGATTTGGTGTAAACCTAAATACCATGTTCTAAAAGAAGTAATAGTATTTTAATTAAAAGTATTTTATTGCTTTCTAAGTAACTGAGCACAACTCATATGAACTCACAGAGACTGATGCAGGAAGCACAGGGTCTACACAGGTCTGGACCAGGTCTTCTGTGTATATATTATAGCTTTCAGTTTGATATTTTTATGTAACACCTGAGTGTGTGAATGTGTGGGTCTCTGGTTCTTGTGCCTTCTCTTGGGGTTCTTTTCCTTCTGTTGGTTTGCCTTGTCCAACTTCAATGCAATGGCTTTTGTTTTATCTTGTTATTTTATTTTGTTATATTTTGTTTCTATCTATTCTTTTCTAGTGAAAGACAGAAATGGAATGGATCTAGAAGAGAGGGGAGGTGGGGAGGAACTGGGAGTAGTAGTAGAAGGGGGGAAACTGTAATCATGATGTAGTGTATGAGAAAATAATCCGTTTTCAATTGAAGGGGAAAAAAGGAACAATTGAAATCAGAAAAAATAAAACACCCCAAACAAACTCTTAGAATTTCAAAAAAGTTTTGTAAAGTAAGACCACTGTCCCTGCATCTTGTAGTTCACATTTCTCCTATGTTTCTTTGACGTGTCCATGAAGATGGGCAAGATAATGAACCCAGAAGCATATTTTAGTAATCCAATTTTGGCAAAATATTTCTATATGTGAGTACTTTCTAATACACAATAGGAAAGAAAATTATAAGAAATTATAAAGTTGAATTATTTCAAAATTATAAAGTCCTTTTGAGCTGGAGGACTTTAGAAGAATGCTTGTGATCAAAAGTAGTATTATAAATGAGATATGTGTACTAAGTTCTTGTGCATTGTTTTATAACAGGCATTCTTGAAAAGAGACAGGGAAAGAGAATATTCTAGGAGGGGTAAGTGACACAGTAGGTATCTGAAAAATGGGATGGACAGAATAAGACACACAATACAGGTGTCCCAGCTTGTCAGGTCACCTCCATTCACATACATTGTCTTACATGATGTCTCTGCTTCTTTAAATGACGCAATGAGAAATGCAATGCATTTCTTTGAAATGATTCCAAACATACTGCTTCTATTTCCTTATTAGAACTTGTTGGTTGGTAGATACAATTACGAAAGGTAAGTGCGAACTGAGACAACATCTCCAGGGATGGTGAGAAAACCACAGAAATGACTGTTTTTTGAGCACTGATGGAGCCAGAGGCAAGAAGATTGGGGACCAGGACAAATCACGCAAATGGCATGTAAACATGAAGTTGCTACATTTCCAAATCAATGTTAATTTGAAATTTTAATAAAAACTTAACTGTAAAGACAATGTACCATTTTGGAGAAAAATTGGAAAAGGTCAGAGAAGAAGAAGAGGGAAAGGGGAGGAAGAAGTAAAGGAAGAGGCGAGTCAAGAGGAGGAGGAGCAAGAGCAAAAAGAGGAAAAGTACTCAGCAAATCATCTACCTAATTTGATTTGATGAATTTTCTTTTTATAAGAGTGGGTTCTATAAATAGTGATTTATACAACATGCACGTTCACAGAAATAGATAATTTATACAATCAATATGTAACCATAGCTGTTTGTTTTACTTAATATAAGTTTTTGAAATTATTACTGTTTCTGACACATCCCAAGGAATAGTTCTATCTTTCACTGAGTGTAAAGGCGTAACCCTCAATGACTTAAGCAACCCTCTTGTCCCTGGAATTTGAAATGGCTTAGTATATCCAGCATGATAATAAACAGTATAGTTACCACATTACGATATTTTGAGTTATTTCTGAACTTAAGATTTTCTTAAAGGATTGATTTATGAAAAAAATGACCATTTTATCAAAGATTAGGGACTTCATATTTGTATTTCATACTTGTATTTATGTGAATATTGACTTGATTCTTTGGCAAAGTGTCATTTTTCCTTATAACTAACAGACCAAGACCCTTCTCATTAAGAGATAGTCCCTGAAGACTGGGGTTTCTGCCTACACTTCTAGACTCGGTGTCATTATCGTAACTGTTCTGTGTCCTGGAACCCATTGTGTACCCTGTATGGTTACCACAATTGAATTGTGGCACAACAGAAGAAATTCTTCCCTGAATGATTTCTTATGAAAGAGGTGGGAGAAGAGAGGCTAATACACGTTTGAAACAATATCTATACTGGTCAATCGCTGTTCTTTGCTAAAAAATTTATGATTAAGTCGATCCATAGTATTTAAGACACAAAATTTCTTTTCTATGCTTTTGAAGTAAAAAATATATTTTGGGGGCTGAAGATATGGCCAAGCAGATAAAGGTGCTTCCAATCAACTGTCACGGCCTGAGTCTCTTACCTGGAACCTGCATGGTGGCAGAAGAGATTGACTCCTGCGAGCTGTCCTCTGATTTCTACACACACTCCAGGTGGCATGTGCATTCCCTTCCAACACAATAAGTGTAAGAGAAATTTTAAAAATGCATTTGAATATGCTTTTTAAAAATACCATTGAAATCACATCTGTCTAGAATGTTTAAGGACAATATGGAACCTGTTACGACAAAGGTATGCTACAGCAGCAATGGCATTTACCTATTTTTCTTTCAGAAGCTTACCCTTTAGAAAGAAAACCCAAGTGTTTTTATTCGTTTTTAGTGTTTCAGACCGTTCGCTTCTCACTACCTTTTATTACTATATAAATATTTTTATATGTTGTTATGAGTGCATCCTCCCAGTACTTTCAAATTCAGTAATGCCATAATCACATGAAAGGCTGAAGTACTGATTATGCCTCAGATAATGTAGTTGTTAATGATCAACTTAATGTTGAAAGCTATTACTGCTCATTGACACAATTCTGGGAACATTATACTGTAGAAGTGCACCTTTTGTGTGGAAACAGAATGACAAAATTGAAATGTTAAAAGTTGAGTGTCTGAATAATAGCCTGTGAAATCATTTAGACAGGACCATTGTTGTCTCCATTGTTCAGAGACTAGAGAGTGACAGGATGAGACAAAAAAAAAAAAAAAAGAAAAAAGAAACACCACAAGGGCTCCCCTTGCAGGTTTGAAGCGAGATGGAAGGAAATGGGTTGCCTATTTGTCTCTTTTCTCTTTCCTGGAGGGTCTTCTAACAGCAGAGCACCCTCCTCTGGCCAATTGCCAAAAATGGGGGATGCTGTCTCCTCGATGTCTGGCAGCTGAGCCAGGCAGGGGCTTGCTGCTAGTGCCCTGTAGCCATTATTTTTTCTAATAATGTGTATTACCTGAGAGGGGTTCCAACTGGTTGCTCAGGGTCTTCCTGCTACTGACTCAAGGATTTAGGTCAGGAAACGTTTGAAAGCTGAAGTGTCTTGAGGAACAAAGTGGACATTCACCTTTCCAAACAGCCGGTCAGGTTGCTCTGGCACTTTGTTACTGCTTTGATTTTCTTGAGCATTGTTGAATTTTGTTATAGAGTATGGAGGCCAGGCAATGGCATGTAGAGGAATAGAAGGTAGTTGTGTGTGTGTGTGGTTAGATGAATATGTATGAGTTTTCCTACTTGCTTGATGGGGCCAGTGGGATTTAAAACAGAAGTGTAGGCCTAAGGGATGTAACTCGGTAGTAGAGTTCTTGTCTAGTATGTGCAAGGCTCTGGGCTAGACCACAAGCAATGAGAAAACAAAACACAGGCAAAAAAGAAAAAGAAAAAGAAAAGAGAGCAAAATAACAATACTCCCAAAGAAGGATTTGTTGTATCATGTAGCTTTGCTATTCTACTACCAAAGGCCTTATTTCCTAGGCTGATCTTTTTAATATTGTTTCTATCTGCTTCAGACAGCAGAAAGTGAGCGTGAGCAGCAACAGATTATGACTACTTAGTCACAATTACTCGAGATGCTCAAATCTTGTGTCTAGGCTGTAAGTGAAAATTGCCTTTGTGTTATAACCACATCAAGGTGAGTGCAAGCTTTCTATGCTTCAGGACCTTCCGATTTCTTCACAGGGGAGGATTTGTTGAAAGTAGGGACTTGCCTCAGATTGTTGGAGAGGGACAAAGAATGATTGCATACACAGGGATGGGAACTGATGCCTAGAATGTATGCCAGCTTCAGATGACAATATTGGGCATGTGAGCACTATTTAAGAAAGCCAAGACATTTGCCATTTCTTTTACAGATTTCTATAAAACCTGGATCACTTTTAAAAGTTTTATTGACAATAAAATTTTCAAAGTAAACTTTATCTGAACAGTTAAAAATACACAAAAATTGAGAATAGTGTAGAAAGTTCTCATACCAGATGTCTTCTATTAGCATCTGACAGTAGCATAGTAATCATACATGCTAGTCAACAACATTGATTTAGCAGTGTCATTACAGAAACAATATTCATACATGACTGACTGAAGTCCATGGTATGCTTAGATTGCCTTAGCATTTCTCCACACTGTTTTCTGTGGCTCTCATCCAAGATACCACATTAAATTTAGTCATGATCTCTCCCCATAAGCTCCTCTTAGATGCTGTAATTTCCCAACTTTTCTTTCTTTTTATATTCTCAACAGTTTGAGAAGTACTGGTTCACTGGCCAAGTGTTTTGTTAAACACCCCTTAAATGACCTTTGCCTCATGCTTTTCTCATAATAGATGGGGGGGTAGTGGGGTAACTTTTAGTTTCAGTGAAAAAGTTTTCAGATTTTTGGCATCTTGTATTTTTGGGATGACCTTGTAACTTGTCCTTGGTGGTACAGACTTGGCTGTGTCTGTGTATGAGGTGGATTCTTCACAGGGAATTCATTAAGAACATATACATTTTTTTTTCTCTACATAGCATCTGGTCACAGAATACCCACTATTTGAAAGCTACTACTCTGAGCACTCTGGATAAAAATCTGAACTGTGGGGCTGAAGAGTGGGCTCAGTGCTTAAGAGCTTAAGCTGCCCTTCCTGAGAACCCAGGTTCAAGTCCCAGCATCCACATGGCAGCTCACAAAGGTCTGTTAACTCCAGTTCCAGGGAATCTGCTGTCCTTTGCAGGCCTCGGCTAACACAACATTCATGTGGTCATCAGGCAGACAAAATATGCCATATCCAGAAAATAATCAAATAAAATAAAGAAAAGAAATGTGAACTATAGTAGACTCATGTCTAAAACTTGAAACTGCCCTGCAAGGCACAAAGCACAGGAAAGAAGAGGATCTTACCACTTCCTTCTAAAGTCTCCACAGAGTCTGCATGGTTGCTTTCCCCAAGGAAAACCTGCTTCTTAGGGCTGGAGTATAGATTAGCAGTAGAGCATTTGCCTAGGATAAGAGAACCTTTGGTATTATCTGTAGCATTGGAAAACTGGTATCAAAATTCATTTCTTTATTTTTCTCCCAGCAGCAATGGAAAATGATACAAATGTTCATTTACATCAGTCTGTACCTCCAAAGTAAGAAATAAGAATGAACCAGGTGATGCTGTGGTTCAGTGGTAAACAAGTCTGCTTAGCATGCACTAGGCCTTGCATTTCATCATTAGCAATATCAGGCAAAAAGAAAAAGCAACAAAATGACAAAATAATCACCTTACTAGCAAATTCAATAGGTTTTTAAATTCTTGTTCATATTCACCATTTTTTTTTGTGCTTTCTTATCAATGGTTATAAAAATGTTCAATCTTATTCCGTTAAATTTTGTTTCTTTTTATCATTTGAAATGACTTTGGAATTATAAAAATATCATAAAATTTCAGAGCTCAGGGAGCCCTTCTGTAGTTGGTCCTGAGTCGGACACCTGCAGATCCATTTCTTTACTGATTATGGAGAATTGATATCAATCAACGCTAAACTCTTTTGTTTCTCAGGAGAAGGTTTAACTTTCTTTATTCTATCCTATCTGTCCCAAGAAGCCTGGGTTAACGCTATGGGGTGTGGAGAGTTACTTTAAAACAAGGCCCATTTACTACTAACAGATCGGATCCTCAGCAGTGAGAATATTGGATGGATCCTAATTAGTTAAAGAGGGCAAACTGCTTTGGGAAAAACATGGTCTAAGTATTGCTTTTGTTATGTAATTATATTATTTTCAAAATTAATATGTTTATAATGGGCCTCTGTCACAATTCTCCTACTCTTCTTAAGACTCTGGCTATCTCCCTCAAGTTCCCCTGTCAAATCACCCACTTTCCTAATGTGGTTGGTTGGGCTCCATTCTTGCCATACATCACTCTCCTCCAAAGGCTTCTAGGCCTTTGGTCTCAACTAATTTTTTATCTTTATAATTATTTTCATGTACCACCTTTAGCTTTTAAAATTTTGTTTATATATTGGTGCTAGCCTCATATTATTCAGTAATATATTTATAGTCTGTCATTACAGTTACCCCAGCCTCCAGCAATCATTTAGTTTATTCACCCATTTGTTTCCATCTGTGCTACCATGAAACACGGGTAGACTCTGTGGGAAATGCAAATATAAGAAGTCACATCCTGTTTGTAAAAGGCTTAGTCCACCAGAGAGCAATTTTGAGAAAGAATCCTCTTTGGATCTAGACTGGCTTTTGAATGAGATCTGAGATTTGGGAGTACCTGTAATGTGTCTTAGAGCAAATAAATTATATTTGAGGAGGATAAAAGATCGTCTTGAGTTCATATGGAACAATAAATTATCAGCTTCCATTGATCATTATTCAAGTTTCTAGAATCTCAAGAACGTGGAAGTGGGGAAATGAAGTAGAACAAAGGGAAAAGAAGAAAGTGAGGGCATGTGATCTGAGAACAAGTTTCCCATCTCAAGAGGAATTTAGGAAGGGAATAATACTCCTTAGAGGAACAGGAAGGAGGACAACGGAAAACACTTGGTGTTTATGACAAGGTGGGAAGGAATAGTTTTGCTCGTTGGCATGCTTCTCAACCTTCCTTCACCTGCCATGCAGAAGCTGTGGGAAATACAGATGTGGTTGTTGTCACAGAGTCTATTAGGATCCTGTCCAACTCCAGCAAATGCATCAGGAGGCTGCGTTGGCAGCAAACAGATCCACCCCTAATGGAAGTTGAGGGAAAAACTGAATGTCTTCTTTCTGTCATCTGAATGTTTTCTTTGAAAGAGCATATAGGTTATTTATAGTACATCAAATAAACCTGAGAGTCTTTTAATAAACTTATAGATTATGTGGCTCAAAGGAGTTTATTGAAATAATATCTGAACTGGCCCGTGACAATGACATTCTATGAGTTTATGGCTCTATCCCATGTGGAATAGGATTTCCCACTCACCCCAGGGTATCTGCATATCATCTTAGCATTCAGCAGGAAAATGCGAGAGTGACTTCAGGTCACTAGGCCAGCTTCTCGCACATGTTTCCCCCCCTCCCCTTTAAGAATACAAACACAGACCAAAACAGGATAACTAATGCAAGATACGGGCGAGCCCAACAAACAGGTTACCAGAGCAGGTACGTGGAAGCCTTTTGTTCATATTTATTTTGGGAAAGTGAATTTCCCCTGCCTCATAGTCATGTTTGAAAGTCACCATGTCTTTCCTGGCCAGAATATTAGGGACTTGGGGAGTTTGATTTGGATCTGATCCAAGAAAGAGCAACGAGGAAGGAAAAATTCACATGAGCCGAGGCCGTGTCTTTGTTCTGAGTTCCGTCCCGTCTTGGACAGTCGTGAGATGTGGTAAGTGCGCAATTGCTCACAACATTCTCAGCACCTCCACAGTTCACCGACTCCCAGACGCGTTGATTTTGTGTCTGTTTCAGAATTACGGTTGCTTCCTTTCCTTAAAATTAAACCACTCAATTACATGGTACTGCTTGAAATCCAAAAATTTGAAAAGTTCCTTGCCCCCCCCACCCCCATTTTACCTTTATGTTCTCTCCCTTTATTCCTTTGACCCCCAAACTCCCTCTATTCCCGTCAGAGCCTTCTTTGCTCCAGCTGTCTCTTCAAATCTCACATCTCACTTGAAATTTCATTTAAAGTCTCAGGCCTCTCCCTGTATTCCTTACTCATTTCTCCCTCAGCTGCCATTTATTTAACTTTATAGTGACATTTACTAACTCCATAAAGACTTCTGAGGTAACAGTCTTGATGAAACACACATGATTCTATTGTATTATTACTTTTTTTTTTAACCAAGGGAGAACATATCCAGAAAAGAACAATGGAGAATTGTTTTCCTTCAAACAGGAAAAATTGGTAACAAAATCATGGAGACCCTCTGGTGAGGTGACCATTCTGTCAAGAGCTTTATTTCTGTTATGAGAACCAAGTTCCAGGGAGATGAAGTGATTTTTCCCAATGTGACAACACACACACACAGTCAGGGCTGGACCTGTATTCTTCAGGCTCATGATCATTTTCCTTCCATCCCACTATATATATCTATATAGCCCATTATCATCCCTTATATCCTAGAACCCTCTGTAGACACTAAACCTCTAGATGTGCAAGGTCCTTGAATAACATGTATTGTTTGCATATTCTCCTCTATACTTCAAATCATCCCTTAGTGCATTTATCATCCTTACAATATAAAGGGTATATAAATACTTGTTATGAAATATTATTTAAGGAATATCAAGAAAAAACTTTATACATGTTCAGTGAAGATGTGGTGCTTGTTTCCCAAATAGGTTTAAAGGTTCATTTTGTTTTTAATGATGCATATGTGTGTGAGTATGGGCACATTACTGTAGGTAACTGAGTAGGCTCAGAAAAGGGCTACTGATCCCCTGAACCTGTAGTAATAGGTGGTTATGAGCCACTTGACATGAGTGTCAGGAATGAGGGTCTTCTCAACTGCCTACCCATCTCTTCAGCTCTTCCTAAATATTTTTTATCCTCGGTTGGTTGCATTTGGGAATGTGGCACCTGTGAATACCAAAGGCTGTGCATTTGTTTTGATTCAGGAGTTTGAACGAGGCCATACAAATTCACCTGGAGGAGTGATTTCTGGAATGATTTATTTTACTACTAGTACTCACTATAAGCATGGTTTAGGGACCAAAGATTCACAATGAATAGGGTCATCCTCATTGAAGTTACATTTAAGCAATGGGATCTCTATTGAAGAAACAGAGAAGGTGTCACACCAGGGAATGAGGAAAAATGAAGCAATACAAAAGAGTGAAGTTTTTGAATTGAACTGCAGTGTTTTGTATGGCTGGATTGTTTAAATCCAACAATATTTGAATTTTAGCAACCAACAACTTTAGGACTAAGCATTGCACAATTCACTAATGACACATTATCAGTGTCTTTTGATTCTAACTGTAGGAACACAGGAAATGAGGCATACATAGCCTTCTTGCTACAGGTTCACAGACAATACTCTTTGAGTGTGAAA
>JAMJFZ010000716.1:690000-740000 GCA_026225945.1 Cricetomys ansorgei | reverse complement strand
GTCTACATTCAAGACAAAAGACAAACCCTCATTTAGTCAGACCTTTCCAATCCATTGCATCTTTTCACGTTTACACTGTAGACCATCTACTGATAGCCCTGATTGCTTCTCCTGATATGCCCTAGAAAGAGAATTCATAAAATAGTCAAGGAAAATTATATTCCTCTTCCACCTTCTGATTTGAGAACGGATTTTGTGGTGGAAGCCATTTTATTTACAATACACCCAATGATGCTTTTCTGACACTTGACATCATTGATTATACTTTGTAAAGTCCATTGCTTATTAAAATTACTTGTCTAAAATCTGAAGTAAAATAAATTTTTAATGAAAAACTACATTTTTGTACATTGAATAATCTTATTTTTCAGGAAAATAGTGAAATATAGAATACTGTTAAACAAGAAAAAAATACTCAGAATGAAAAGGATATTTCAAGTTACTGTTTTTGGCTTAGACTTGGTTGATAAGCATTTTAGGGTGTCACAAACCTGATTGGTTAGTGTCCCTTTAAAGGCGAATGTCAGCTGCTGTCATATGGAATGCACCCCTAAAACTTGCTGTTTATTATATCCCAGTTAAAGCTGAAACAAACAACTGAAGCTAATCACGCTTGAAGTTGGGTATCGCCTTTGTGGGCTTTATGAGCCTATTTTTCTGAAATTAGAAATTGCCTGAGTGAAATGTTTCTAGCTAAACTGCTTTCTACTGAAGTCATGATTTTTACAGTCAGATAAATGCCCCTAAAGCTCCATTTATGTAAGCATCAGTGACATCCAGTGGCTAGCAGGCTGATCACAAGTGTGTCTCCCAGTGTGGGGGCCCATGGCTCAGGCATGGCGCTGAAATCTGCTCTGCGTCGCTGCTGATGCTTCTGTTCTAGAAAGTTTTTTTTTTGGTTGTTGTTTTGTTTTTTTCCAAATGTGGTCCTCTGTCTGGGATGAGTATATACATTCTACTGTGAACTTTGAAACAGCACTGATAGAAATGAGAATTGAAAATTGGAAATAAAGATGCACACAGAGATTACACAGGAAAACACCATTGCTTAGAAAACATAATTAGCATCTACACTAAACCCGAAGCTTGAAACTCTGCAGGTGTTATTTAGAAGTGGTTATCAGGGAGCTTACACAGCTTTCAGAGATACAGAGAGGACTTGTAAATTCTAGCGAGATTGGTTCATTATGCAGAGTTGGATGATGTTACTGTTAATGTTTCAAACACATATGCTTCATAAAATGGTCCACCTTAATTTGAAAAAAAAAAGGTATTACTTGCAATTATGTGAGCCACATAAATTTATTTGTAGACAGTCAATTCATATTGATTATAACCCGACCTCACAATGACCTTGAGGAAAGGTAGTCCTGACGGGTATAGATATTGGGATCAATACTAGAGTGCAATTGACTACACCTAGTTACTGATAAATGAAGTAAAAAGGTACACTATTTTCAGAAACAAAGATAATAACAGCTCATTTAGTCAACTGTTTGCAAAGGTTTAATATTGATACATGTAGTTATAATGACATCCTCAGGCGTTTTCAAATGGCAGAAAACAATAGGGTGCAGAGTCACTGAGCACATTAAGGAGAAAGAATCATTACTTTCCAACTCTGAATAAGAAATGCTACACTATTTCTGTCAACATCACTGTAACCAGGGCATTCTGTAAGCAGTACAAGGAGATCCTGATCTGAACACACAGGGCTGTTTGCCTCAGCGTTCTACATGTGCCAGTTCTTGTGAAACGAAGCACCCTATTATGTAGGAACAAAGCCTCCAGGACCACACATTGTACGTTAGTACTACCCTCTCTTGCACATTTGCGGTGGAATTAGCTTGCCTATCCACAGGTAGAACCAACAGTAATCATGAGGAAGAGAGCATTTGGTCTCAGCACATCTGTTCCATGTTGATGCATGCCCTTCTGCTTTGGAAACTTAAATGAAAGGTTGTTAACAGAAATTTCCACAATTGTTCCTTTTTCTTTGTTGGGAATTCCAGAGTGAACACTTGGCCAGTTATGCAGAACCTAGGTAAATAGCATCCATTGGCAGGATGGTAACAGGTTGTGCAGCTTAATTGGAGGAGAGAAGTTTAGAGCCGGCCGGTATCTGCTGCACCCAGTTGGAGAATAGTGCCTATGGAGAGAACACAGTGATTTTGCAGTGAGCTTATTTTGGTAACTAGTCAGCTTGCAACTGTGAGCCAGAAGATTTGCATTCCGTGTGTTTTTCCCTTTTTTTTTCTGTATAAAATATATTTCTATATCTTGAGCTTTGTTTATCTTTTGCCAGTACAATTTTAAGAAATCAGTGCCAGCACTCTGCTATTGTCTTTCTAAGGGAGGGGAATGCTGAGAGACTTGTGTGGCTATTAAAACCTACAAACAGAAGGAAAAGGCATAGCATAGATCCCTGAATGCCTGAGTTTCTTTGTTGATCTTTACAGTTAATCTCTTGTCACATTTCCTAAGATACATTCTTTTCCACACCAACTTTCTGTTTCCTGTGACATTGTGTCTTTTGGTACAAGCTCTTGCCTCTGTTCTTAAGCAGCTATTTACCAATAAACCTGGGTTTTCAATGTGGTACCCCATCAATAAGCTATTCCAACTGGTTCCATTAGTCAGTGCTCTACGAAATCTTGTGTTATACTAGAGAGATGTAAATCTCTGTTATTGCTTCCCATAGCACAAATAAAAGAATGCCCTCTTATTTCCAGACAGTCCCTGCTCATTTTTAAGGGTGAATGCATATTCTCCAATAAGCGCTGGGAGGAACTGAATTGTTTACTGGCATCACTGTAGTCACTAAGACATTCTGAAATACATATAATCAAGGAACATGCTAATTTAAGGTATTAAAGACTGACTGCTTCAGTTTGCTTCAGTATTCCCTTTGCTTGAAAACCATAAACAATCTGGTGGGGCAGGCAGATTCTAGACTTCAGATTTTTCCTTTCTGCAGTTGGGCTGTCTGACTTGAGGATATTAACTGCTACTAAGAAGATATTGGTAATTAGAAAGCCAAGAATAGACTTTTGTGTACCTTGCTGATGTCAGACACAAAGAGCAGAATATCCTTGTTTGTATCAGCTTTTATACTTCTAAAGGTTTTCTTTTGGCAAAGCTGAGTGGAAATCTTAACAAACACCTGGTAACGACTCAGAGTCACTGACTGATTGTGTCTGGCCTTGTCTGCTCTGTGCACACCGGCTTCACTTCTTATAGAGACTGTTTTGTGCACGTCAGCTTTGAGTATCATGCCTACTAGCTAGGTCATTAGAAGGCAAAAACTACACTGCCAATCTTTCTGTTTGTATTCTAATTTTGGTTTTGGTAAGATTTACAAGTGACAGCAGGGCACTATTGCCTAGAATTGCTCTGATCAGCTGTGAGCCATGGACCCCTCAGTCTAACACACTTGGCTGATCTGTGGTGGCTGTTTTGGCTAATCTTGCACTGTCCTTTCTCAAAAATTTTTTTCAGGATTCCACTGTTAGTTAAATGTGCTCGCTGCTCTTTCTTATTAATGGTGCAGTCTCTTGTATTCTAGGATTGTCATAATGGCATTTCACCTGGATCTTCCTCTTGGACAACCTCATATTCCCGACTGTCCCTCAGGACAAAGCTCTCCTTTAAAACTCCAATATTTTATTCAGTTTGAGTACTTTTCTTTGCCTGGTTGCCTAGTAATGAACTCTGGTGATGAGATGAATCATTCTATTGGACCTAAAGGCACATATAGGGATATATCTACAATAAGAATGGTGACAGCCTTAAAGATTTTCTCAGCAATGTTTGAGATTAATTTTAGACATTGATGTTTTGTCATAGCAGAATATACTGACACTGTAATCCAGTCATCCACAGTGTGCTAGCCTAATAAGCCTGCCTGGGCCACTATAGGAATAGAATCGCAGCAGCAATGGAAAGAGAATTTAAAATATGTACTTATTGTGTGTGTGCATGTATGTGCATAGACGTGAGCACACTTCACGCGTGTGTGTGATCAAACTGAGGTAGTCAGGTATTGTTGTTTTTCTTTTTCCGTCTCCCCGGCACGTTCCGCCACAGCCCTATCCCGGCCCAGAGCTGGCTGGGAAGCCGCTCATTTCCCACCCTGGCCAGAGGCGAGAAAAGGCAAGCCGAGAGCCGTGGGGAAGCCCCGGGGGACGTGGGTTCCTAGGACCGCGTGGCGCCGCCTGATCCTGCTTGCTGAGAACGAACACAAGACGGAGTCGGCATCTGGTGGACCCGAACTCATTTATTCCCAGCTTTTTCCCAAATAAATAACCTCTCCCCATAAGGGCGTGGCCTTAATTAGCATGGCAGGGGGAGGGGCGTACCTGGCCAACCCCCATAATATCCATGGCCTTTGCAGAGACAAAGGTGTATGATTCACCACGAGGCAGGCAGACATTTTGCCAATCTGTTTACTGAGTTAGCAGCTTCCAGGGCGTTAAGAGTAAAGGAGACTCCGGAGTGTCCTACTAGCCCTGGGGACGAGGACCGCTCGTGCTACAACTTCACTCTTTAGCCTGGAAGCCCTACAAGGTATGGTGGCACGTGCCTTTATTTGCTGAGCTATCAACCTGGCCCATAGTGGATTTTTAACTGAAGCCACAGGTAAGCATCTCAGAAATATGACATTTGATAGAGATTCTGAAACTTGATTGCCATGCATCCAAGTTCAACAGTTTCACGTTGCCAACAGTGTTCTGATCTCTACCTCCTGGTGATTCTGAACATTATAATAGGAAATGGAATTCCCTTTCTGGGGGCACTTTTGTCTGACAAGAACAAATTATTCTTGGTGAGAGACAGAGGTATTGATTGAAATGAGGGAAAATTCTCAATTATGCTACTCAGCCCAGGTATACCAAGTGAACAGGAAGACCCAGCACCTATGACCAATTTTCCAGGACTCAAACTTCTTTTGCTTATTCTGAATGCTGGGCCTATAATTCTAAATGTCCCAAGATATGAAAATAAACAAAAACCAAAGAGCAAACTCACCACTTATCACTATCTGAGATTGACCTCCAAAGCAGAATGTCTTAGGTGCATGTTTGCTATGGTAAACTAGCTAAAAAAATCTTAGATATATTGAAAAATGCAAAATAACAAAGCAATAAGCTTTACCATATTAATTAATTTTGAATTACAGCCAAACTCTTATATAAGGCCATATGATATACATGATAATGCCAAATTAATTCTTTATGATCAGTGCTATTGTAATCAATGCTAAATGAATTCATAATGATAAGATACTTAAAATAAAGAGTTACCACAAGAACAATAAAAGATCATCATCATTTGAGCTAGAGCATGCTAATAAAATATTAGTCCAATAAGTTGAGGCTCTTATGACAATCAATAGCAGATAATTTATTTCTACTTGCCTATGTCTTGCTTTTCCTGTAAGGGCTGCATAAATGCATAGTCCTTTGATTCTACTGTAAATTGTGTGGTGAGGAAGAAGTATAGTATTCCTATTATTAAAAGTTTTGCTGTATCATTTACTTTAGACATCACTTCTCTGCCAAAGAACTCAGGGCAAATATACACACAAATTTACTTTCCAAATGAATTCCCTTCTGTCTCTATAGCCTCTGATGATGGTGTGGTCTATCTCTTCTTTATTTTATTAATTCATTTTCTCTCTCTCTCTGTGTTACATACTTTCTGTCAATATATACCATGTATATGAGGCAAACCTGGAAAAGATGGGCACACTGGTCTTCATATGTTGCTCTTTTTATTTAATGCTGCTATACATTGGTCACTATGCTTTTGTTTATTGATTTTAAAAAAGAAATTAATTCTTTGAAAATTTCATACAATATATGTCACCCTATTTATACCCTCCTCCAACTCTTCCCAGATCCAGATCCATCTCTACTTTATTTGTTCTCTCTCTCTCTCCCTCTCTCTCTCTCTCTCTGTCTCTCCTCCCCTCCTCTTAAACCCATCGAGTCCAATTTGTGTTGCCCAAATACTCTTGGGTATGGGGTCCACCCTGTAACTTGGTTGACCAACAAGGAGCCAATCTTTAAAAAAACAGACTTTTTTCTCTCTCCTCTTCCAGAGGGGCCAACAGCTTCTCAGGTAGGGGTGGTGGGATCTTTTGCCTTTCTTGTCCTCTTCCTGCTGAAATTTTCTCTGGTGTGAGTTTTCACGAGTCTTGTGCATGCTGTCACAATCACTATGTGTGCCTGCCCTACTGTGTCCAGAAAACACTTTTCTCTGGCTCTTGCAATCATTCTGTCCCTTCTCTCTGAAAGTTCCCTGAGCCTTGAGGAAAGGTTTCTGATAAATATGTCCCATTTGTGGCTGAGCTCTCTGAAATCTCCTATTATCTGAACAACGGCCAGTGTGAGTCTCTGTGTTAATGGCCATTTAGTACAAGACGTTTCTCTAATGAAGGTTGAGAGATGCATTAATTTATGGGTATCGAAACAAGTTACTGGGAGTCATTTTAATACCATGTTCATTTAGCAGAATAATAGAAGCAGGTTGTCCTTTAGGGCCAATACTTATAGTAGTATGCTGCTGTGGCAGCTCAGCAAGGATGACAAGGAGGTATATTCATAGGTACAAACCCTGCCAGACCTCAGTAGAGTGAACCACCATCGTGGCCAGCACCACACTTGAAAGTGGAACCCTGAGCTTCCGAGTTTAGATGTTTTTATCAGTAGAAGGCTCCTCCAGTGTTCTACTGATAGCAAATGCAGATCATGAGCAATGAAACATTCCCCACATAAATCCAACAGATGCAGGCAATACAAAATGCTAAAGCCTAGTCAGTCCTTTTCCTAACAGTGAACAAAACAATTATTTTATACATAACTAAAAAAAAACCTTCCACAACATTATCTAGTCAAATGGTCTTGGCCTCAGGTCTTGGCCTGAGTTCCATTTTATAGAGTGAGCCTTAAACCCAGTCAGAGAGTGGTTGGTTACTCCCATAAAATTCATGTCACTATTGCACCAGTGAGCAAATCTTGCCAGGGCAGTAATTATTGTAGCTGGGTAAGACTGTTGATTACTTTTCTCTTTGGTAGGGTGCATAGCACCTTCCAGCACTATAAAAGCTAGTTAGCAATGAAGATTTTAGATCAATATATGCTTGATTTTTCAGTCTTTTATGACTGAAATATGTGGTGTCTTAGCAATAGGGTTTACCATCAGGTCTGGAGGGTAACAAAGAACAATGACAAAAGTCTGCAGTGTTTGGCAATCTATGGGACTCATTGGCCAGCAACTCAAAAATAGGTAACCATTTTCTGGTACTAGTTTTCTATTTGCTAGCATGAGGTGCCCAGTTGGGAATTTTCCCCCATTCTAGGTAGCTCTACTTAGAACACTATGAACATGAGAACAAGTGGCTGTCCTTCACCATATATTGAAGAATTGGCCAATGATGAAGTTAAAACCAAGATTCACTTTCTATACTTTTTTCCCTGTCTGTCTTCTCTCTGTTCTCTCTTTTTCTTTGTTCTTTCTTTTCACTTCTTTCCTTTCATTTTTCATCTGTGTTTCTTCTATAATAAATATTTACGAACATTTTCCATATGTTGGGTATGTTATGATCCCAAGAAGTAAATTCATGAAAATAGTATTAAGCTTGTTTCAGATCTGGGTCAATCTTTAGTTCTTACTTTGTTTGTTATTCAATTTTGGGTAGAGGCAAATTTCAAGTTCCTTTTTCTTTGGAACATGGAAACCTTTATTTCTAAATGCTCCTGAACTTAAATAAGGCTGCATGATAAGTTCTATGTAATCAATTAGATATGAACAAATTTTTGTCTAATACTTTTGGTCCAAGCTCATGAGACATTCCTTCAGTCTTCTTTTCCTTCTCACAGAGAAACTTCATCTTGAGGCCATACAGCCACAAACAGTAGCAGCCTGCACTGATAAGCACTGTGTTTTAACCATTGTTTCCTACAGACACAGAATATCTAGCATCTTTATCCCCATCTTTTCCTTTATCTATAATCTGTGTTATACCAATATATCAAGTCTTCCGTATCTTTATATCTTCATATATGCATATGCATGCAACTATGAGGATTGGCTCATACTGTTATGGAAGTCAGGAAGTTCCATGACCTGTGTCTACAAGCAGAGAATTGGTTGTTGTAATTCAGTCCAAATCCAAAGGCCTAGAAATTGCCTGGGGTTGGCAGTATAATTCCTGGAACCCAAAGGCCTTAGAAACAGGAACTCTGATCTCTGAGATTAGAAGATAAATGTCCTGATTGAAGAGGAGAGAAAGTTCTTTCTCCCTGTCCTTTTGTTCAGTCAGTGCCCAGTGGATTGGATAATGCCTGTTCATACTGGTGAGGGAATGTTTTTTTTTTTAACTTAGATTCAAGTACTTATCTCTTACAAAAAAAAAAAAAATTCTTACAGACACACCAAGAATAATAGTTTACCAGTTATCCAAAGTAATTCTTAACTAGGTCAAGTTGACACATAAAATTAACCATTACATATTACCTGGTGAATGAACTGCTGGGTGGTGGTGGCACATACCTTTTATCCCAGCACTCAGGAGTCAGAGGCAGGATGATCTCTAAGTTTAAGGCCAGCCTGGTCTACAGAGTGAGTTGTAAGATGGTCAGGGCTACACAGAGAAACCCTGTCTTGAAAAAACAAACCAACAAACAAGAAAGTTATTAGAACACTAGGGTGTTTTAATGGATAAAACAAATATTTGATTTCATTTATAAATTTTTTTGTTTCTGTAGTATGAGCTTTACCAATTCTAAATAGGCACAAATCGAGTATCTGTTTCTTCATTACAGAATGGTAATGCTTACCATTTACTTACATAATGAAGTTACTTAGAGCTAACACCACACACAAACTACTTAAGTCAGAATTATGCAGTAGTTGAGTCGAACTACTTTGCATCTCAGAATTATAACTTACAATTTCATAAAATTCATTTGGCCCAGGAATATGTCTATCACAATATCAGGAGATGCTGTTTAGCTAAAGATTTCAAAAAGAGAAAATGATTTGCTGAGAATGATTGACAGTTACTCTGTAATGAGTGTTGCATTCTTACCATGGTGGGCTCTGATAGGGGCTTCCTGTTTCTCCTCCTGAGGCACTGGTAGGCAACCTTATGCATGTCTCTTATCTGAAGCTTCCTGGATGAGTTTTACATTTGTCTGTCCTATAGTCTGAACCAACATTTCCAGTTTGTACTTAAAAAAACTTTTGTTCTAAAGCTGAATTTTTTTAGTACTTACTGAGACTATAGACTTTTGATGGTCCAAAATTTTATATACCCTAAAAATTATTTTTAATGAGAAGGTTTGCTTCTATCTGATAGTCGCTGTAAATTTAGTTTCTGGGAATGCTTCCTGACCACCTACTCTGAGAGTTGGGCCATTGTTTACTCTGTTGACATTCTCTTTCTGAAAATCAAAATTCCATAGAGGTGCATAATGGTATGCAATTTCAAAGAAGCAAGAGCTGTAGGTGTTTGCTTGCTTTGCCAGTGCTCCTACATTATACCCCCAGGTATTCCTCATGGTATATATTGGAATGAACACATTCAGTATAGCAGTATTATTACATTAACTTAAATTACTATTGAAATAGATTTAAATAGAGTAAACTTATTCTGTTATTCATTCCATAAAACTATGGAGAGCCCACTGTACACCAGAAGCTGTTCTAGACACTGGGATGTAAGGGTGAAGAAAATCATTTATCTTTTTTCTTATAGCAGAAACAGATGAGACCATATAACGCTGGATAACTTCAGAGCATGAGAAGTGTTAGAACAATGATGCTAAAGAGAGTTTGAGTAGGAAGCGAGTAGTTAATGTATCGGATAATCAGGAAACATCTCTTTTGAGCAAGTGATGACATTCAGCCGCAACTGAGATAGAAAAATTAGGGCTGCCTCATCTATTAGGGCTGATAAACTTGAATCTGTGCGATGTTTGTTAAGGCCCCATGATAGTATTTCAGCCCTGGAAAATGTTATTGACATTCATTTATGGAAAGAAGATCACAAAATTGAAATCACTAATATTTATTTTAAGTGTAAATTGTAACTAATTAACTGCAACACAGCTATTTCTTTTTATATTATATCCTAGTTAGGTTCCTACTGCTGTGATAAATATCATGACTAAAAGCAATTTGGTAGTGAAGGGTTTATTTCAGCTTACACTTTCAGGTAATAGTCCATCTCAGAGGGAAGTCAGGGCATTCCTTAAGGCAGTAACCTGGAGGCAAGAACTGAAGTAGTCCATGCAGGAGAGCTACCTTCTTGTGTGATACTTATGGCTTGTTCCTCATGGTTTATTGAGCCTGCTTTCTTATAGAACCTAGGAACCCCTCCCCTCCAGCTTGTCTAAAGGCAATCTGATGGAAGCATTTTCTCAATGGAAGTTCTTCTTTTCAGATATTAAACAAACAAACAAGCAAACAACCTGGACAACTGCCCCCCATCCTTTGACATACAAACACATCACTGTTAAACTACAACCTTTCCTTTTTTTGTTCTCGATAGCACTTTAATATTAATGACAATATAAAACATTCTAACTTTTAAAAGTCCCACAGTCTTTAAAAATTAAAAAAAAAACACTTAGATGTCCAAAGTTTCTTTAAAATATTCAAGTATGTCTCAAAATCCAGAGTCCGTTAACTGTGTGTGTGTGCTCCTGTACAATAAAATAATTCTTCTTCATCGTCGTCATCATCATCATTGTCACCATCATCATCATCATCATCATCATCATCATCATCATCATCTTACTTTCTTACTCTTAGAGGGAAGAATCAGGCCATAGTTACATTCAAATCAAAGCAAACTGAAGGCAAATAGTGTAAAGCTCAATTTCAAACATCTGAAACTCACAATCTTCCGGGCTCTAAATGGCTCGTGCAGTTCCACTTCTCTGGTTCTGCTATCCACAACATACATAACAGATCTCATAGGCTCAAGTTGGCTCTGTTTCATAGCTGCTGTTGTCCTTGGTGGTCATCTCATGGCACTGGTATCTCTGAAACTTTGGGGTCTCTTCTGCAACTGGGCTGCAACATTGCCAATAGACTCTTCTGGACTCTCTTCAGGGACTCTGACCTTACAACATGTTGAAAAGCCTCAACTTCTCTCCATGATCTCTTCCGTCCTGTGGCTTCCATTGCAACTGAGTTCATATCTTTACCAGTGGCTTCTCCAGCCTTTTACAATACCAAATTTCAACTACTTTTCATAATTCCTCCTTGCTTTCAAAACCAACACTTTCTGAGAAATTGCTAAACCTTGCCAAGTTTGACTGATAGCATGAGGTACAACCTTGGCCCCTTCTGGACCATAACTTTTGTGTATTGATCCTAAGGAAACAGTTCAGAAGATTTCAGCTCAGTGACACTTGTCTCTTCTTAATCACAGCTGATTTCTCAGCTCTAGATAACTGGCATCAATTGTTCCAGTAAAGTACAGATTTCACTTCAGTGGCAATGATATATCGTTAATCACAGCTGAATTCTTTGGCCCAGATGACCAAAACCACATGTTTTTAATTCAAAACACCACTCAAATAGTCCTGGTAGAGTCTTGCTTCTCTCTGAAACTACGCAAGCCAGGTCTCCATCATCTACATTGTTCTCAGTGTTATCTTCGAAGCTCCCATAATAGTAGCCTGCTGAGCTCTGGGTACTCAATGGCTTTCCAATCTAAAGTTGCAAAATCCTTCACAGTACTCTCCCAAATACGTGGTCAAGTCTGTGGCAGCAATACTTTCATGGCTTGATACCAATCTCTGTCTTTTAGGGTTTCTATTGCTATGATAAAGACCATGATGCTTTTGTGGTCTTTTGGGAGTTTAGGGAGCTTAGCTTATGGAGGAAAGGTAGCTTAGGGAGGAAAGGGTTTCTTTTATCTTAGATTTCCAGGTAATAGTCCATCACTGAGGAAAGTCAGGTTAGGAAGTCAAAGCAGAAATCTGGAGGCAGAAATTGAGGCAGAGACCATGATGGAATGCTGGTTATTGGCTTACTTCTCATGGCTTGCTCAGCCTAATTTCTTACACAGCTCAGGACCACCTGCCCAGAGGTTGTTTCTCCCACCCTCCCCACCATAGGCTAGCTTATCTATAAAAAAACTAACTACAGGCAATCTGATAAAGGAAGTTTTTTTCCAACTGAAGTTCCTCTTCCCAGATAACTCTAGCTTGTCCTTAGTTGATAACAACACCCCACACAACCAAACAAACAACCAAACAAAACAACCAGGGCAATTAAATTCTAATGTACAATGTGAATACACTTTAACAAGCTTGAACTTGTTTAGAACTCACAAGGATTTTATTGGTTAAGAATGAGCTACTCATGTGAGAATCCTGATAATGCAGGTAGAGAATTCCTCTGGAAGGAAAAGATGTGGCTAAGGAAGACAAAAAGATGTGACCTGCAAATCGTTTGGGAATGAGGAACAGTGATAAAAAGTGAAACTGGAATCAGCGTCTGAACTAAGCAAGATTTACATAGAATGAGGAAAGTAGAGAAAGCTTTCTTTTGTACTGGGTCATAGGTGTGGGTGTGGGTACATGCATGAGCACTATTAATTTTCTTTTTAAAAACGTATTTGCCTTTGGGTAGGTGTTTATGTCAGGAATAAAGACCCGCTGTGATCCTAAATAGGCTTTGCCATTCCTCTACACAGATTCTTCCTTGAAATCTTAGAACCAGATACTCTACAACAGGTTTGCATACTTTCCTTTTGTGAATGAAATGTGAGCATCTTATATAAACTTTCCTTATTAAAAGATTATTGACTTTAACACACTGACATTCAACTGTTTTTATTTCATTTCTCTTTATCATGACTTTAGGGGATGTTTCAAAGCCAAGAGGAATTTACAAAAAAAAAAAAAAAACAAAAAAAAAACTGAACAGCACCAAGGGCAAAAGGGAGCAATTTTTCATACCCAACCATGGGACCAATGGGTCTTTCTGGAGATTAAGTTCAGTGTGGTTGCTGCAAACACTGTTATCAGTTGCTTGTGCTTCACAATAGTGCTCAGTTACTGCAGAAGATGACTGTGGCTTTTAAATAATTGCTATGCTCAGAACTTTCTTGTATGCCATGTGGTTGAGGAAACAGGGCAGTTCTGTGTTGCCTGTCAAGTCATAGAACATCTTTCCTGCTTTATGTTCCCTCCAATTGTTATTGAAAATAAGAAGTCATAATGCCTGGCCTCTGCTATGCTATGTATAACCAATTCCCAGACAGGGCCCCTTGGTTTAGAGGTTCCTTTGTGGGAGTGATTTAGGTAGAGGCAGGATCATGAATAAAGAGTGTTCACCCTCTTCTTCAGAGGCAGGGGTGGGAGAGACTTCCCAAACATCTCTTTTCAGAATCGGTATTTGGCTAAGAGCTTTAATTTCATTAGAGGAGTGGGGGCTGGGTTTTTCCATGCATCTCAGCCTCCTTTAATGTGTAAATTACACAGGATTTGCCACTCATTACAATGGTGATATGATTATTGGCCACACTGCACAGGCCTCCGTGATAGCCTAGCTAAGAAGTGGCATGTGTGGGAAAAATTGGATAGCACTTTTTTCTTTTTTTAAATCACAAGTATTCAAGAGAATTGAATCTACAAACATATAACTCCCCCTGGGTTTTCTCAGAGTGCTTCATGCCCAGCTGATTTCTGGGTAGATGTGGCTTCCTAGGAGTAGATGGAGTTGTGGGGTGAAGGCTGCTCAGGGCCAAAAGGAGTGATACAGGGTAAGCATTTTGGATTTTGCACAAGTAGTATTAGCAGTTTGACTGAAGCAAGATTTTTTTTTTTTTAAACTCCTGTGAACTTGTTTCCCCATTTGTAAAAAGGGGTCACAAATGTCTCCTCCATGCCTTCAGGTTTTTAAGAAAACTTCATTTATGGAAACTGCTGTGAATGATTACACTAGGGAATACCACTCAAATTGGCTTATATGTTCCTTACAGTAGCCTTCAGGGATAACAATAGCTAAATACACACCCCTAAAAAAAAAAAAATTAAAGAAACAGGTACAGCATCCCAAATGCTTCCTGGATAGAGTTTGGTAGAAACACTTGTAGCTTAAAAAGTTCTAAATAATATGTTTTAAAATAATGTAATTAATTGATTATTATCGAGTGGGCGTGAGTGCCAGGGCATCCATGTATGTGGAAGTCAGAGGATAGCTCTGCTGTGTTTCTCTTCTTCTTCCTTAATTAAGTTCCAGACATTGAGCTCAGGTTGCCCTGCCAGATTTGGGCAGTGGGTGCCTTTACCCACTGAGCCACTTTGCCTGCCCATAACGACTTATGAAATGCTATTCGGAGATTGTAGTCCATAGCACACACTCAAACTTTGAGAAGCTCCTTTTAAAACAGCTATTTATTTCCTGTTTTGCATATTATTTGTCTAGAGTACCTTCTGTAGCCACTTTCCTCGCACTCGAAATAAATCCATGGCCCCGGCTTCTTCCACATTGCTGATGGCTTCAGCACATGCTTCTGATTTGGAAGCTGAGGGACAGAAAGAAAGCATCAAGTTCCAGAAAAGAGGCACCGTGAACTTGAAAGACCACCAAAGAGAGAAATGCTTCGTTGTGAAATACTCTGTGACTCCTAAATCACGACAGGAGGCCCATCTGCCAATTCGTGACCAAGAATTTAGTGTCTTCCTCTAAACTCCTAAAGAAAATTTATTCTACACTAATAAAATGTGATTCTTTTTTTTTCCTTTTTCTTTTTCTATTTTCTTTTCTTTTTTTTGTTTTTTGGATATTGTTTTTTGAGACAGGGTTTTTCTGTTGTAACTCTAGCTGTCCTGGAACTCACTCTGTAGACCAGGCTGGCCTCGAACTCACAGAGATCCATCTGCCTCTACCTCCTGAGTGCTGGGATTAAAGGCATATGCCACCACCACCTGATTAGCATTCATTTGTATGTATTATCAACTTCCAGAAATTTAAACCTTCAGCTTAACAGCCAGTAACTTATTAACTATAGTTGGCCCTCCAGCTCTTGTGGAAAGGCTGGCGGCATGGTCTAGTTTCCCCTGAGTGTAGGAATCAGTAGCTACCTCTGAGAGTATGACAAGAGTGAGGATTGTTGGTTGCCCTGCCTGCTGCGGTACAGACTCGGAAGCTGTTGTGCTCTGGATACATGGAAGAAGCAAGCCTGTCTAGGCCTCTCTACTTCTGAACTTACAGCTGTGCCCCTTTCATGCCTGGTTTCCACTGTACTGGTTCTTTGGCTCTGGTTTATTCTATCTGGAACAGAAGTCAGCTTGTTTGCTGTTTTTTGTCTGTAGACCTTGTACTTTCTCTTTCCTCAGGGCTCAGCATCTAGTGTACTAAGGCTAGACCTACTTCTGTCTTGTCCACGGGCTCTCTGAGTGACAGGTGCTGAGGACCACATTTCCCAAGATGATGTGCACCCATGTTTTGCCTTTGGCTGAATGCTTCTAGAAATGCATGCTAGCTTTTTTTGACTTTGGATTATCCATTCCAGGGAATAAAATACCAAATGTCTCAGACTCTACTTTCCCTATCTTGGCTCACTCTATCCATCAACTAGAAACTCCCACCCTGTTACACAGTCAGGACTTCCTGGACTTGAACTACCTTAGGAATGCTTTAGAATTCTTATATCAGCTAGGAGTAAACACTATTTACTTTATACTTTCAAGTGGCAGGATATAGTTAAAATGTTGGTGTCTAGATGGTATCTATTAGTATCTATTATGCTATAGTTGCTGACTCAAAATTATTTTATTTCCCTCCTACTCACAGAGAAAACAAGATAATTCATGTAATAAGATGTTTTTCCATAAATTTTTAGACTATTTACGCATATGAAATGCGTAACTAAGTTTGGTAGTTTTCACCAACTTTCTGTACTAAGGACAATACATCATAAAAAAAGTCTTTAGAGTAATTTACAATCTAACATCGAGATTTCTTCAGTGAGACCTGGGCTAAGTCACTCATGGATAATGTGAATTCCAGATCCACTCCCAGGAGCTTTTGAGAAAATGATTTCCTAAAGAAATGGGCCTCACTATCTCCAACTTCTTTGACAGTGAATCCAAAGAAAATTTAAGGACAGGGGCAGTTGTATAACGCATGGAATAAAGGGATTGATGCTGGAGGCATTGTTATTTCTCATCTGTCTGAAGGTTGCTCATAAAGCAGGTTTCAGACAGATTAGCTTCATATTTATTAGCATGACTGCTTCTGATCAGAAATGGAAAAACCATTTTTTTTTTAGCTCTTTATCACACCAGAAATGCCAAGGAGAAATACCTGAATGCCAAGCCCAGCACTAGGACGAGGGCTTCTACAACAGTAACGTTACCAGCCGCTGCTAAGTACTGCAGTCTTTACATGGGGCATTGGGGAACATCACCTGTTCAACTTTTATCAGCTCAAGTTCCAAATACTGAAGGAAAATGGTTTGTAGGTAAGACAGTTAAGTGATTGAGGTTTCCAAAATTCTTTATGAAGTTTGGCTAGGATAGCCTGCCATTTCATTTCTCTATATAAATGCTAAACAATGAATTGAATTTAATTCATATAGAAAAGTTATGTCTACTGGGGCAGAGAACAAATATTTTCTACCACTCAAAACATGAAGTTGTGATAATTTCTTGGAACTATTTGTGACTAAGGTTGTAATTTGGAACAGGTGGATCTAGTCTGGATTCTGGAAATCACTACTTCTTTAGTTTTTATCTTAAACTATTGATACCACTTGTGAATTCTTTATCAACAGCTTTGAGAAATATTACAGTGTGTAATACAGAATATTTTTATTTAATTATATTACCTGACATCAATGAATGTAACCTTCAGTTCAAGTGCATTCTGAACTTCTGCAGATGGTAGAGGTGACCAATATTACATGTTTGGTTAGAAAACATAATAGATATAAATACCCTTGTTTTCACTCCCCCCTCCCCATCAGTGGAGAGCTTTAAGTATACAGTAAATACCCATCTGCCTGGAAAAGTGCCCGAGGCAGGGTGATGGATGAGATGTCTTACTTAGATTCTGCCCAAGCCTCTGACTCAGAGCTCTGCATTGTTACCAGCTAATGGAGTTAGCTCTAGTAGGTGTGCTCAGAACTCCAGCCGCTTCTGCCGGTATGCAGAATGCCCAAGCATTTGTTGAGTTTAGTTTAAGAACAAGTTCCCTTTGCCTTCTCAGCAGAACTAGGCTGCCTCTGAAATGCTCTCTTTAGACTCCACTCAGGTGTGCAGCTCTAATCGGAAGTGAGGAATGGGTGAATGTGAACATATTGTGCAGAGGAGCTAGTCTTTCAGGCGACTAAGATTTGCCGTGGTTTGTTTGACTTCAAGGGGCATGGCATGGGGCCCAAAGGCATTACCTAAGACTCCTGCCATGGTGATGGTCTAATGGGATCAATATGGACCTGGGCCAACCACTTGGTGCTGTTGATGGTACTCTTTGTTGTGCAGACCTGATGTGGTTGTACTTAACGTGGGTGGCTATCAAGTTTTCCATTATAATTCTAATAATCAAAGAGATAGCAGTACACTTTTGTTTTAATATATGTAATTCACACACTTTTAAACTTAAATTTTAAATAAGCCATACTGTCTTTAGAAAATTTTTAGGGAAGCAGAAAAGTATTGAGGCCCAAACAAAAACATCATCATAAATCTATGACCCCCAAATAATCACTACTAACAGTACAGTATATGGCTAATAGCTGACACTTTCAGGTGCACAGAGCATGTGATCATTGACATGCTTACATATCCTGCTAGACCATGTATGTTTTCCCTGAAGAGAAATTGCTTACTAAGTGGAATTAAAAAATGTTTAATTAAATTAATTAATCTATTTTTGTAGGAGGGGATCATGGCGTGTGTGCGCGGTGTATGTATGTGTGTGTGTCTGTGCGTGTGTGTGTGTATGCACACCTGTACTTGTTCTTGTGTGCATGCGTGAGTAGAGGTCAGAAAACAAACTCTAGTATCAGTCCTCGTCTTCCATGTTGCTTGAGACTGAGTCTCTTTGCTGCTTGCCAAGTGTATACCATGGTAGTTGGCCCACCAGCTTCCAGGGATTCTTCTGTCCTGCCTCCCATTAGGACTGGGATTTCAGACCTGCAGGCACGATCACACCCAGCTTTATGTGGATACACACTGATCCATCTCCCCAGCTCTACAATGGAAAATGTTAATGTGACTTCAAGGCAATAGAGATTCTTTTTTTTTTTTTTATCCCAAGACAGGGTTTTTCTGTTGTAATTCTGTCTGTCCTGGAACTCAGTCTGTAGACCAGTCTGGCTTCGAACTCCTGGAGATCTGCCTGCCTCTGCCTCTGGAGTGCTGGGCTTGATGGTATGCGCCACCACTGCCCAGCAAAATAGAGATTCTTAATGTTTTAGAAATGAGTGGTTTTTCCTCTTGGGACTATACCCTGATAGAGGTTGTAGGGCTACTCTCTGCCACAGTTTCCACCCAGCCCTGCCTCTGTTTGCTTGCAGCCCTGTTGGTTTGCACCATCACACACTTTCTGTCCCCGTCATCGCATGAGCAGTTGGTTTTTATCCAAACTCATCACCACCTTTTATCCTTTTAAATTTTTTTTGAAAATAATGTTTTCTTTTAAATAATTTAAATTACTTCTTAGAGTGTTATTTGAATTGAAACTATGAAATATTCCTAAAATGGGCTGCTGGTTGGCTGCCTGATTACATTTATATTCTATGTGAATTGACCCCTCCACTCTGGTGCTGTCCATTTAATATTCCAAATTCATACATCAGCAATGCAGCAAATTTATGTATTTTATGGACTTTGAGTTGCTCACAATTAGAAAATTTTCATATGCATATATTAGAATTTTAATATTTTTCTAGCTTTCCCTTTCTAATTCCATATGTAGGGGTATTATTAAATGTGTGTCGTGGACCCACACTCTGGTAGTGTACCTATAGTTCCTATGGAAGCTACAATTTACTTAAAATTCTTAAGGGAACATTTTCTTGATTTGTTACTGCTGGCAGTTAGTCCACTGACTGGTCTATTTGTTGTAACTGCTTAATCTCCTAAAAATACAAACATCATAAAAACAGGGACATTTTTGTTATTCCTGATTGTATTCTCAGCATCTAAAATAAGCCTAGCACATAGTAGTAGGTGCTCAACGAACAGCTTACTGAGTAAACAAATGGCTGAACTACTCGCGTATAAACAGTACATACAGTTTTTAATGGCTGCTTGGCATTCTCTAATAAAGCTGTACCAAAGCTTAGTTAAGTGTTTATCTGCTCTTTAGATCTATGTGACCTCATGTCCTGAGGGACAAAAGTCTTGGTCACTAGATTTGCGCTTCCTTCAGGACAGTTTCTGATTGCACAATATATCATGTGAGAGCATAAGGATTGTCCTTATAACTTTATAGACGAAGCCTGAGATGTCATCCCCCCACCCACATGTTTGGCTGCTTGGTTCCTAGCTGCAGCTGCTGTGTCAAGAGGCTGTGAAACTTTTAGGAGTGAGTGGGCCTGGTTTGCAGAAATGGGGCTCCAGGACGGACCTTAAAGCTTATAGCCTGGCTTTCATCTGTCCCCTCTCTGCTCCCTACTGACCCAACATTGCTGCTTCCTGCTTCCACTGCCATTCAGAACTGCTCCTGTGGCCATGCTACCACCACTGTGGACTGACAGCCTCTGGTTCCATGAGCCAGAAAGAGTTCTTCCTCCCTTCAGTCGCTTTTGTCAGGTATTTTCTTTCTCACAAGGATGCACAAGGAATGTCTTTAGACTATACCTCCCCTTAGAACACTAAGAACAGCTTTACATTCTCATAAATAATAAGCCAAAATGTTTCTTACCACACCCTTGGCTTGTAGAATGATATTTCAGCTTTTTCATTTTTGGAATTCAAAAGCATTTCATTTTTATCATCACTATTATATAGTATGCTGGTTAGTTTTTGTCAGCTTGACACAAACCTAGTTATATCTGGGAAAAGGGAATCTCAGTTGAAGAGCTGCCTCTGCCAGACTGCCCTGTAGGCAAACCTGTGTTGCACTTTCTTAAATAATAATTAATGTGGGTGGACTCAGCCTACTGTGGGTAGTGCCACATGTGGGCAGGTGACCCTTAGTTGTATAAGAAAGCAGGCTGATACTCAGCTCTAAGTGGGAAGTCTTCATCACGCCCCTCCCCTCAAGGCTTAGGGACCTGTGCAGAAGAGGAGCCTGAAAGATTGTAAGAAACAGAGATGATGGATGGCTCCAGGAAAACAGTGTCTATCGGACACAATAGGACTGATGCACATATGAACTCACAGAGACTGTGGCAGCATAAGACAAGACCTATAGGTTCAAGCCAAATAGGGTCCAACCACTGAGAGGAAGAAGTGAACACATGATCCTTTAACCAAGAAGCTATTTGCAACTGACACCTGCCAGCATAGGGGGAAACAGGTTTCTTCACTGGGGTCACTGCGTGTATCAACCATACTCCAGGGCAGGCTCCATATTCAGGAGTCAGTGGCTAACACAAAAGGGACCCCAGGGTGTTTTTGTAGGCCTTATGTTCTGGCATTTTTTTTTAATCTTAAAGTTGAGTGAGTAGGAATGTGGGAGGAATCCAGAGGCTGGGGAAGAGGAAACATGATCAAAATATATTGTATGAAAAACAATTTTAAATAATACAAAAATTAGATTGCAAATCCTTAGAAAATGTTTATCTAGGCAAGTGTATTTTATCACCCAATTTGCTAATAAATCATTTACAGATATTTTTGATTTATTAAAGCTGTGTGTGTGCGAGAGAGAGGGGTGAGGAGCAGGCTGATGAAGCCAAGAGGAACAAACCAGTAAGACTCCTCCACACCTTTGCTTCAGGTCCCGCATTATGTTCCTGCCTTGAGTGCCTGTCCTGACTTCCCTCTAAGATGGAATGCAACTATAAGCTGAAATAAGCCCTTTCTGCCCCAAGGTGCTTTTGGGCATGGTGTTTATCAAACCACATAAACCTAACCAAGACACTTAGCCAAGGTACTTCCAATAGCTTTGGTAAAAACTTGCAGATTTTAGCATCGTAAAGTTTATTTGCTTGTTGACATTATTTCCCAGTCTGATGTTTTGAATTACTCTGGATAGCTCTCCTCTCCTCAGGGACTTGAGATGTAAATATTTTAGTTTATCATATAGTAGTTTATATCTTGATGAATAAACAAATGAGAGAGAAGTCAGGGGGAAGAGGAGCATCTATGTGAGCCTATGAATGACAATGAGATAGATGTACATGCAGAGAAAGAAGATCAAGTGTGAGCACTTTACCATCTTGTCAGAATTCAAGTCTATGTTTCTGTCTTTGGTCAGACTCATTCATGCATCATCCGGAGGTGCAGAGGAAGAGGCTCCCTTGGCAACAGGACCCATGTATTGTGTTTGTAGGAAGAGTCTAAAAACATTTTTCACTTTTTTGATAAGTAAAGACTACAGGGTACTCATCAGTAGGCCTGATGTCTACAATTCTGATCAAATGGTCTATATTTTCTGGTTTCTATGGCAACAGCCAGAACTTGGCTAGTACTATTTCTAAAGTTGAGAAAAATAAATAGAGCCAGCATCAGTTTCGTCAGAGATGTGCTTGCTTGGCCTGCAGTGGAGGAGAAATAGTGTTCAGTTTACCTACCTTTAGAGTTCTCCTTAGGGTCTGGGAACAGTTCCAACTTGGATAATTGCATTCTGCTGATCTAAAATACCCCTGTAGTTTCCTTCGGATGAGCTAGCCTTCATTTCCCTCTCTACATTTTGCAGCACAGTGTTACTGGCACCCACTGATCACTCTATTCCACAGAAAAGCTGGTTACATTTCACCATCAGGAGAGTTATCCCTGGGTAAATATACAGAGTCTGAGCCTCCTTGCTCCTTTAAGTGGAGAAACATACACCTGAGAGATTAGTATAATTCCTGACTTGAAACTCTAGCTGTTGGAGAAAATTTCTGTTATGCTATAAATTTAGCTCTAGCAATTAAAAATAAAAAAAAGGAATCTTGCTAAGAATATGCAGTCTTTTTTCACTCAATAAATAATACCATACAAACTGCTAAGTATGAGATATTATGATAATATCTGAAGTGATATGGATTGGGTCTGTACTAAAGCATACCCATAGCAATGCTAACCTCCACTTCAAGGATCTTCTCATAGACTTCAACAAACAGAATTAGCATTTTGATGTTTTTCTTTTGTCTTTCTGGAATATTTGTTTTTTGAAGTAGTCTACATCATCTCCAGTTAACTTCTTCTGTTTGCTGAAACACAGTGAAATAATATTTATTTTCACCCCAAAATAAATAATTCTGGGTGGCTGCTTATTCGGTTAAAAATTGAAGGTCAACATACAATTAGAGGGCTCTTTAATATAGTATCCGAATAAAGTAAAAAGAATGAGTTTGTTTTAATGAAGAAGTTGTCTATGATAGACTCAATGGATTTGCACAAAACATACACAAAACAGTCCAGAATCAGAATGTATACTTCATGAAGAATTCTTTTTAGTGAGGGGGTAGGTAAAAGAAATCTGTATGGAGCCCAAAATGAAAGCCCTGTGGCCCTCTTGAAATGGTTTTATAGCTTTTAATTCTGCCAAACGACTGATATATGAAAGATGTCTAGTGCTGTAATGATCTGTCTTTGATATGTGATTGTGTCTATCTAATTAAATACAATACCTGTTAGATGACAGTCAAAACTCAAGTATTTTTAGGGCTCAGATAGAAGCCTGGAATGACCTCACTTCGCACCATGCTTGTTTTCCTGGTCTTGGACAGGTCCTGTTTTGCTAACCATGTGAAAGCATGTATCTTTTGCTTTGTACCAGCAACCTCCCCAGAGACCATGCTTGGTTTACTTGGGCTCTGGGGATTAAGCCTTCCCAGGCTTCCCTTCTATTTGAAATGTATGCTATTGATATCAGCGCTTAGAGAGAATCAGCCTCTGCAATGAACAGATCATGCCTGGCTCCATGAAGTCTACATTGCATAGCAAGATGCATAGGCTGGGTGGACAGGGGCCAACACAGGCTTTTGCTCTGGAAAGCAAGTATTAGGTAATGAATTAAAGAGTATTTTCCTGGCCTGGTCCTTAATATGCAGTTCTATTTCCATGGGCTATGTAAATAGAATTGAACCACTTTCTGGAATGGCCATGTACTGTCATCTCATAGGTGGTAGTGGAGCTACTGTATAAATGTTTCCTGTCTGCCATGCGGTGCTGTCTTTAAAATAAGCATGCCCCTCCCCTTGCTCATTTACAAGCAGTTGGAATCTATTTTCATGGACTTCTTCCAACCAGAACTGTATCCAAAATGTTTTGGGTTTTTTGAACCTTCCATTCTATATTTACTGTGTTTAATGAAAAGCCTGGATCCCCCAGTGCTGAGTAGTGAACCCACGGTGGTCTTTCGAAAGCCTCCCTGAGTCTTATTGCATTTATAGAAAGAGACAGAACACGCAGGGGCTATGGTTATTAAGTGAGCTGCTTCTTGCTCTTCTGCATTTAAAGCTGTTTCCTGGTATCTTCCTGCCTTGATTATTCGCTTCCATTGTTTGTAGCTCCGGATTCAGGGAGGAACACAGCTCTTCTGAAGGCAGATCTGCTTCGTGGCTGTCGCATAAAATGTAGAACACTTTTGTGTATGCTGTGTGCTAAGCCTACCCAGGTTAATGTTCTGCTTGGGCTTTTGGAAAAAAAAAAAAAAAAAAAAAAAAAAAAACCTCTCAAATTGTCCCATGGAAAGGGACATTTCAGTGCTGAGTTTTATTCCACAAGATTAAAAGTGAAACATGTAACCACAAAGCTGGTTTATGTCATCCCCCTGCCGGAGTCGGCAGTCACGCCAAAAATTAGATATTTGATAGGTCTGTGAGAGAAACAGATGCCGAGGGACGCTGTTCCCACAATTTAGACTCCTTCTTATCTTTAAGTGAGAAAGAACATTCCAGATGAAGAAAATCTATTTTATTGGCTTTAAAATATAGCAAAGAAAATGCAGAAATAAAAAAAGGTAATTTAAAACTGATGTCATTCTCGGGAACTTATAAACTTGAAATTGGTGTTTCTAACAACAACAACAACAAAAAGTCATTTAAGACATACTTAGTCGCCGTGTTCATTTATGTACATTTTTACCTCAGCTATGATGCTATAATTGAGAGAAAATATCCACGAGATATGCATGTACAGAATGTGAATGCATATAAGGAAAAGCCGAGAGAGGTCCATAAACCTCCAAAAGGCTAAAATATCTAAAAAGTATTCTCTCAGCCTTTTTTTTTTTTTTCCTTTGGGGGAAGCGTTTTGTGTCCCATTCTTTTTATTTAATTCTGCCAGCTGTCTGCTAAACAAATCTAGCCAGGTGGGGCTTACAACCCATGACTAAAACACCTACCAGTGCAGCTGTCCAGCTTGCCCGGAGGAAGAATCCAGACAAATGGCAGGAACAGAGAGACTGTTTTGTTTTCAAGAAAGTGGCTACTGTACCTTCGCTGGCTTTAGTTTTTGTTCTGTTTGCCCAAGTTAATTCATAACTTCCTGAGGTTTTATAGTGAGAAAGAGAAATAATACCATCCTTTTAAAATTAGTGTATTTTCATTATTATCTAGCCCAATTTATTATCATTTGCCTTTAAGTGACTGCTTTATTTTATGTTACACCCTGATAGTGAGCCAGGTAGGTTCTGTTGTTTTTGAGCTAAATCACGAACCCCCCCCCCCGCCGGGTGCATGATATTAGTGAATTGTGACTGAACTTTGTTTCTAAATATCACGTAGTTGAGAATGTAGCTATTTAGAGGTGAAGGTTGGCATGGCTCACCCACCAGCAGAGGAACGGAACAGGCCTCTTTGCGCTGCATCATCAGCCGACCTCAACTGTGAATTTCTAGTCAGCAAATGGGCGCTTCATTTGGTGCATTTGAGCACAGGAAGGGAAGAGCCAGGCTAAAAATGTTCACGCCGCCATCTGATCGGCAGTTCTTTTGATGACAGATCAACGCATGCACTATTTAGTGGCTTCTTCATTTATTTGACACTTATCAGTTTAGTGAATCTCAAAATGTTTGTCAAACCCGCCTAAAATCCTATTATATTATATCTAGAAAATGCTGTAAGAATTACGGTTAGCCTCAGCGTTGTCTGGTTCCTGCGGCAGTTAGAGAGCTAGGACGCAGCTTTTGGGCTGGGCATTGACTGCAGCCAGACCTGAAACTCTCCACAGGGAAGTACCTAGGATGTCAGTGTACTGGCACCCTTCAGAGAAGCAGCTGCTTGTCACCCAGGAAAACAGTGAGTCCATCCTGGGGCTGCGATTTGCATTTAGGTTTAAAAGAGAATGGGACTCGCTGGAATAGCAAAGGTTTTCTAAACAAGGACGTGAGGCTTTGTGTAACTGCGGAGGGTATTTGGTTAAATGTAAGTAGCCCTGGAAAAGCAGTAGAAGCAGATTTGCAGTTCCAACTGCCTTCTTCTGCCCTGGGTAGGAGGGACACAAAGAAGCAAGGCCCATGTTCTGAGCTGTAAAGACCAAAAGTGGCAGAGATTCTCCCGGAAGGAGGAGGCCACATCGCCATTCCAGAGCTTTTGTTTCTGTTGTCTGGGGGTGATGCTGACCAAATTCTCGTAAGCCAAGGAAAGAAGGCCAATTCTTCATAAGAACTTAAACCAATCTTCACATTTGTTGTTATTTAGCGAAGGGGAAGAATGAAAACTTTTGGCAAATTTGGTATACACACATAACAAAAGCATTCCACGAAAGAGCAATAACATTACTTAGATCTCAGAGCATTTACAGATGCATTTAAGTACTAGAAGAAGTCTGTAGTAGGAAGACTAGGTTAAAGGAAGTAAAACCTTCCTCCTGCTCCCTGAGGCCCAGGCCAGGTGCGACGTGCAGTAGTAGTCACTTTTGTTTCATTTCTGTGCTTCCTTTGGGAATCTGGGCCTTGCTCCGGACAGAGTGAGCCGCCAACAGATCGCTGTGTTAGTAACTGTGGTTAATCAGGAATAAACATCAACACAAATCTCTCAGTTATTACAAACAGAGCATCATTTGTCCTCAGTGTAGGACACTGATAAGAAGAAAAGAGTATCTGTTTAAAACACAGTAACCCCCAAAGCCATGCAAGTCAGATGTGATGTTTTGCACAAAAAATTAGAAAGGAAATTACATAACATTTCCTTCCTCTTCTTTCTTCCATTATGCATGCACGTGCATGTGAATCTGTTTATATTTAAATTCTCTTTAAATAAATCTTTAAATGTGGGCAAGAACTGTTCCATAATGGAGTGCAGACAAACACATCCTTAATACATGTATTTTCTATGTTTTCTCCATTTGTAGATTGATGAGTAGAGAAACAAAGGAATAAATAACCAGCACTTGTAGAAATATAAATCAGTCTATGGGTTAGACAGATATCTTGATTTTGAACCATGTGGTCAGTATAAGCCACTGTTCTGAGATGGAAAGTTGTCTCCTAAGTCACCTGCTTTGAGAAAACACTACAGCGGTAATGGTTTGGGGGTACGAAAGAAATTTGCAATTCATAGAATGATTTACTTTCCCACACTTCCAGAGATGGCAAGTCCTTTTATAGACAGTAAATTCATAAAGCACATGCCCTTGAAATAGTTAATCTACAGCTTAGATGCTACTTTGCCCTTTATATCTACACTGCATGGTGGTGGTCCAATATCTTCTTCCCAGGCTGTTTTCCCTAAACTTAGATCCTACACTCTGTGAAAATTAGTTGCATTAATTACCCCTTGCAAGTTTTCAATCATTTTCTTGGCATTTTGCTCACTTCCAATCTCTGGGATCATGCACGAGATTTGAGTATTTAACCTTTTAAATATTTTAATTGGAAAAAACAGCAATGAATCTCTCCTACACCTTAAGAATATAGATATGTATATATATGTATATGTATGTATGTATATATGTATGTATTTTTGCTTGTTGGTTTGTTTGTTTGAGACAGGGTTTCTCTGTGTCACAGCCCTGGAACTTGCTTTGTAGACCAGGCTGGCCTCGAACTCACAGATACCTACCTGCTCTGCCTCCCAAGTGTTGAGATTAAAGACGTGTGCCACCATAGCCCAGCAAGAATATTTTTAACATAAAAATAATGGTGACTTTTGGAGACGGCTCAATGAGTAAAGTACTTGCTATAAGAAATAAGGGCCCAAGTTCACCTCTCCAGAACCCTTATACAGCTAGGCATCTTCATTTGTAACCAGTGGAATGGGAAATGGACACAGGAGAATCCCTGGAACTTCATAGGACAACTAAGCATCATTCAGAGAAATTACAAAATGGCCTTACTTTAAAAAGGCGAACGGAAAGGACTAACACCAGAGGTTGTCTCTGACCCCCACATACATGCTTTGCACACACACACACACACACACACACACACACACACGTATATGCATATTGCATGCACATGCAGACAGCATCTTAAGTGATCCAATTTGAACATAACAGCGTATGCATCCTGTTAAAGCCATGTGAAACAGAAATTTCCAGATTCTTTGCTCCAGTACTGAAGGAACACCAGATAGAAAAATCTTGCAACTCTTCCATCCGCATGCACTAATTTTGGCATCTTTTGAATTTTAGCTCAGCATACTAACAGTGTGTTTCTGAATCATGCAGGTAGAAGTGAGAATCAGAGGCTCATTTAACAGTGTGAATTTTCCCAATGTATCACAATTAGACAGACACCTGTGCTTTCTAACTTTCTGCAGATCTACTCCGAACGTGTAGTGTTTGAATAGTCTGAACTTTAATATTTATTCTTTTCTTTTTTTAACCTCCCTTCTTCTTTCCTTTTTTTCCTTTCTCTCCTTCCCTCCCTCTTTTCTTTCTTCTTTTTCTTATAGGGTTTTTACGTTTTCCAGTGTTTTTATTTTGGCCTTATTTCACTGTCTTCCTTTATACTCCTCTTCCTTTCATTGAATTAAAAAAATATGTAATCTAAAGAGATTACAGTTTTTCTTAATATGATAAAAATTGCAAACAAAAATATGATTTATTTGCTATGGCCCCAAAAGGAGCATTTTATTACATAGACATGATACATAATGAATCTGTTTTCTACTGAATATGTTTCTGGTTTAATAACAATCACAATTATCTTAAAATTCCATACGGCTCTCCAGTCACACTATTTTGTATAAGCGTTTGCCCTCATATACAGCTCTGCTTCACCCAGCAACTTCGTGGCCAGGCAGCACAGAGGCAGGCCCTCTCTGGTCTTACGTCATACTGTTTACAAGGCAGCCCTGTAGAGCTATGCTTAGATCCTGTTACATTTCTACTTAGATCTTTTTTATTTTTTGGCGTAATGGAATTTAATGAGAAGGAAAGTGTGTGCTTTTAGTTTGCATTTTCAGAAGGACTTATGGTTAAACAGGATATGTAAAACCGCATTTACCCCCAAATAAGCAAAGGCCCCATTTGCAGAAGGAACAAATTGTCCCACCTGAATCAAAACTGAAGGATGTCTCGTGAACAGCTATTGAAGATGCCAGACATTAAAATGTGTATTTCTGAAGTCAGCAAGCTTTCTATCTTTTGTCAACATCCACCATAAGTCTGTTGTGTTGAGCCTCTGTAAATGGCACTGCTGTGTTCCAGCAAGGGTGGTGCTGTGTCCTGAGACATCTGTGGACCAGAGGGGTTGGCAGGGACCACAGCGCTTTCCATTGAAGTGAGTACTCACAGTTAGTGCACGAGCATTCGACCTGCGGCAACTACTTCCACATATCAACGCCTTGTCAGCGGGTGTTTGAAAGACTCTGCACAGGAAAAGGAGTACCCACTTTAGAGAGAGTCAACCTTCCCTGTTTTTACCATGTCTGTGGTGTGAAAAAAAGAGAATGGAAGCCCAGGAAGAGAAAACCGCAGTAACAAAGCAAATTAAGTCCTGTGCTATCGCACTGATTGGCTTAGTCACTGGTATTTTAAAGCACAGTGACTTTTTATACCTTCAGAGAACACACGGTTCTCTCATCGTAAGAGAATTTAGTCTGCCGGTAAATGGTTCTGGACCCACGTTTGTGGCACACGTATTATTCTTAGGGAGGTGGTTTCACAAGTAATTTGTGGTTGATAACCATTTTCGAGTGACTTATTTAAAAATGAATCAGGGCAGAAGACTCAAAGTTATATCCCTATAGTGATTTCCTTCTCATTGACTTCTGTTCCCATGCTATGTGTGAGTGAATGAGATGGAGGGTGATAGAGCCAACTTCCCGGAGATTGTGTAAAGCCTTAAACATTTACAGATCTGTGTCCCATGTGTGAATATCAGTTGCCACGTGTTTTGCAGTAGGAACAAAAGCCGAAGGCTGAAAACCATTGCTTTAGGGTTTCATTGTTAATATGTTTATTTGTTCATACAGGGCTTCATCATAACACTTATGTAATAATGAGACTGTATGACTTTGTTAATCACCAAGTTACAGTGACAGTGAGGTCCCCAAAGCTGTGCAGTTGTTTCTCCTGTGGATAGGGCAGCAGTCACATACCTGAAAGAGTTGGCGAAGATGCAGTCTCTGATAATTTCAGCTTTGACTCAGGAGAAGATTTCTGTGATGATTGGGTTGAATTTCTAGCTGGAAACTGTGCCTGGGGCCCTAAGAAGTAGTTGGTTTATGAAAGATGTGAGACAAAAGGAAATGCTTATTAAAGTGAGCCCTGCTTGGAGTAGGCAGTCCTTATGGGCTTTGTTTTCAGGTGCTTCAGTCTTGGTGGATGTATTTAGGACTTAGAGAAACTGTGATATGATATTACTTCCTGTGTGCATTGTCTTAAGTGCATCTGCTTGTCTAGAAAGTAACTCCTCAGAGACAAGGTGCTCTTGTTTATAGTTACATTGTCAGTCATTATACCACTGATAGTGGGACCTGCTATGCAATGGAAGGCCAATAAGTAACTGTTAAGTAAAGGGAACCCTTCTGCTTTCCCTCTGAACAAGTCAATGTCACACTGCCACCATCTCGTCCCTGTGTGACGGCTTTCTCAGGTCTTCTCAGTAACAGAGCAGTTCAAATGAGATTGATGGACATGAGGCTGTGCTTTGTATTTTCCCTACAGGGAAAGGAGAGAAAAATCAGACACCATTTTTCACTAGCTAGCATGATATATCTCTGGTTTCTTGACTTACTTGGCAAAGGGAACAGTCAGGTTGAACTGTTTAGAAAAATAAAGAACCCTGTCTCCTGTTTTGAATATTGGAGTTTTATAAGTGGTTTCAAAGTTGATTGGGCACATAAAGTCTAATGAAGACAGATCCAGGAAGAGCTAAGAAATCCTATCCGATGAGAGGCCCAAGTGTGAACACACTACACTATAACCATGTGGAAGCAATAGCCTGTATTTGGCAACAAAGGTTTCTGAATAATGAGAGAAGTGCCATTGTTCTTGAAGGTCCAATTTGGTAAACATCATACAGTGCTGACTCATCAGGACTGAAATCCAATAATGAATCACCAGTGTGCCTTAGCTCTAGAGCTGGAATTCCCATCACGGAGTGAGCTACAGCATCAGCCACAACTCAAACAGGTCGCTGAAAGGTGCATTTCATCAGCAAGCAATTTAATTCATATCAAAGTGACTTTACCCCAAGTGAGTGGCAACTGGCAGCTTTTGAAGGCAGTCAACTGTGAGGGGAAATGAGTTGTTATTCTCCCATTAAAAGGTAATAGTCTGTAATCCTGGGTATTGTAAAAGTTGTTTCCTCAAATTCTGTAGCAAACAATATAAAAAAAGTGCCTCATATCTTTGTATATTAATCATATTCGGTAATGAAGCCCTTTAGATAATTGGTGCTGCTTCTTAGTAGGCCAAACTTTCTTTTAAGTTACAAATACTCACAAAGGTTTACATTCGAAGGGGCTGCTTTGGAGACGGGCAGATTTAGTTTGTAAGTACAAAGTGAACATGCAAATTGCCTTATCTTGTGGGATTCACAAACAACCATCATCCAGATTGATTTAATACATGCCTTTTTATCTCTAAAAGTGTTAATTAGAAAATAGGGACAGTTCTCTGAACACTTAAGAGTAATAAATAGATCAAAACAGCATCCATGCTTCTGTGATGGGACATCTGAAGGCTTTGTAAAGGGATTAATACAATTGTCAAAAAGCCCACAGTATACATATTTAATGGTGCTACCAAGCTACAGTTACATTTTTACGACTTTACTGCTAAGCTTTCCCATACTTGTTACTCTCAAGAAACTGACACTTTGTACAACTTTTGCTCCTTATTTGAAGTTTCCATCTTATTGTAATTCTTCTACAGTGCAACCCCAAACACATGCTTCGGAAAGATTTTAAAACAAGCTAATGTAAGAATAATACTTCAGGGAAAAATATGCTGGTGCATGAAATAAACTATTACAAAAATAGAGTTAATGCATTTCCATCTGAGTGGAAAGCACAAAGCCATTGTTCCCATTTTGAAATTTATCCATGAAGTAACCAACATGGCTGCCGAGCAGTCAACTCTGCTGCCACTGGCTGAAGACAACTGGTATGTGCTCTGGTTTGCCTGCAAAATGGATGAATTGTGGTTTCATTTTCACAAGGTCTTATGGTGGGGACTGAATAAGATCAGGATGAACAGTAAGTGCTCTGAAGTTATGGTAACTGAGTCATTGCTTATAAACCCAGACAATGATTGATACCTAACAGCTCAGGTACATGGCGGCACCAAACTCACTACTAAGGCCTGTGTGGAGTATCAGTCCACATGTGTAAGCAATCTAGACAAACAACCCAGGTCTGGGTAGGGCCTTTTGATCTTTGAGTCTCTTAGGACATGCCTTGCCTTGCTTCTCAGTAGAACTTAAGAGATCAAGACAATTCGCTAGGCCACCAACTTTCTAATGCCTCTGCGTGTGTGAAAAACATATATTTCTATTTTTAATAAATTTTAATTAGTATGTAAAATTGCTTATTTATAACATTCCACATACATGTATGTATATTTTTGCTCGTTTTCACCTTTCCATTACTTCTCTTTCTCTCCCCTCCTCTGGTCTCCTCCTTCCTCACAAATCATCTTTCTTCTACTTTTGTATGTTAAAAGAATATTCTACATCATGGCAGTTTTGCATGCCATCCGTGTACAACCACCTGGTTCATCTTCTCTGTAGTCTTTCAATTTTAGTATGTGTGCTGCTAAAGTAAGCACTCTTCAAGTTTCATTACTGTTTTATCTTTATTTAGTGTTTTGCTTTAACTAATAATACATTCAGATGGCAAAGTCATAAAAAAGTACAAAACATGATGTAACAGAAATATCTTTTTACCAACCAAAGTTCCCTCTTGGTCAGGATGTAGTCTTGCCTGCCATTGCAGAGATGTCCTTAGCATACTGACTTACCCTTTTTCTTTGCTTTGACTTTTCTCTGGGATTACTTTCAATTCTTTAAACCTTCTTTTCCTGACCTTGTTTGTTAGGCCTCCTGCTTCATGTACTCACTTTTGGACCCAGGAATTTTCCCCCTCAGGCTTTGGGTCTCCAGTGTCACCTTTCTCTGTGCTCACTATGAAATGGCCTCTGCCTTTCTGCTTTATCTCCTCCTTCATGCAGACGCTGGCCTGCTCCTCAGGCACCTTCCTCTTCCAAGTTAACCACTTTCTCCACTTTCCCTTGAAAACAATGACCCCCATAAGGGAAAATTATGATGCTCTAGTGTTTGGAAGCCACCGAGACTTTTTAAAAATTTGCTCTCGACTCTGTTTTTATCTTTTTCTAGTATGATGAGCTAGTTTGACCATGGATAGGCTGGTCAAGGTATTACATGTTATGCATGTTCCATCTACTGACTGTCTTCATTAACCTCTTACCTTCTTATGAAAAGAATCTCAGGACAACTATCACTCTCACCTTACAGATGAGGGGACATATGTACAGGGATTGAGTAGTTTGATCAAAATTATGAGGCAGAGCCAGAATGTAAAATGGTCTTTACTGCAGGTCTAGCTACTGTGCTCTGCAGCTTCTTCTGGCCTACAGTCCCTCAGCTGATTCTCATTTGACCCACATTGACACCATCACTGGGTTATGTTGCTTGCTAACTTACTGTGCATATTGACTTATCCCAGATCTTCCTTTTCAAGGACTCTTCTTGCCTTTCACATGTCTGTGTTCTACTCACTGCTTATTAGTTAGAAGCCAGAGAGAGCTAGTAGTGTCCTTATTCCTGAGCTGATGGAGGCCCAGAGAGAAACATTTGTTAAGGTTTATAAGATGGCAGTGGCAGAATGAAATACAGAGCTTCAGATTCTGGCATCTTCCCTGCCCTGCTCTCTTCTGAGAAGCGTCAGCTTTAAATAAGTTCTTGTCTAAGACATCATGTTTATAACCCTTTATCCAGCTCCTCCTTTCCCTTGGGGAGTTGGATCCCTTAATTTCAAGAGTGACTCTTCTTTCCACTTTTTCTTTTATAGATATTTTTATTTCCATTACTAAAAAACACTAACAAAATCACTCTGGACTTAGCTGTTTTTTTTCTCCTCAATTCTCTTGTCTTCTCTCTCACCTCAGTCATGAAAGGACAAGAGTCAACAGGGAAGACATCCAGACAGCACAGAGAAGTATTTGCCCCAGAGGAATGAAGGGAAGGGAGCAAGGAACAGGAAACATCGGAGAGAGAGGAAAGGGGCAAGAGGTTAGAGATATTTGCCCCAGAGGGACAAAGAACTGCCTCTGGATAGAGTAGAGACAGATATGTCCCATAGGCAAATGCCGGGTGATAAAGAGTCCTAGGTGGGAAGGGGAGGTACAGATGGAGAAGGGTTGAGGCAGCTATCTCTGACTGGTGGGAGGAGAACAAAGGAGAGGAAATGTGGACTTTTTGGGAGAGTAGGGAGGGGTGCTCTGTGGTGGGAATTCTGGGAGAGGGGCCTATTGTATGAGGCTGGAACTTATGTCTGATTGCCTTTTCATGATCGATCACCATCTTGGGGTTTTGTGGGAGATGCACTAACAAGCAAAATTCCAGCAGAGCTGTTTCTACACACTTCACCACCTACTCTCACATTTCACCCAACCCCTATTCTCATGCAGCAGCTCCTGCAAGCTTCTGAAGGTCCTAGCATCTTCATATACCAAAGACCACTCTGATTCTAGGCAGAGAAGTCTATCATCTCTACTCCATGTCTCACACTCAGACATTAGTCTCTTGCTGCTCTTTTAATCATTGAGTTTATTGCCAAATTTCAGCCTCCCCACTTTCCTCCCTGTCTTAGAATCTATGCTCTAGAGTCCACCTAGAATCTCATACTCTGGATCCTGTCTTGTTACTACCACTGCCCATCAGCCTGTGAGACCCAATTTCTGCTTCCAGTCTCATGACTGTGGTTCTCCCAACCATTGATTGGTGGACTTGTCTGTGCTTCCAGAGTTTTCAATACCTTTTTTGATCTTTCAGCATCACTTGCTCTTGTTCCTCTGGAGGGATGTTTATTTCTGAAGTAAGGCAAATGCCTCTCTGAATTATCCCAATGTTTTGTTGCTTCGATGAACCTGTTGCCAGCACAAATAGGCTGTTCTCATGGGAAGCAGAGGTGAAAATCCAGATTCCAGCATCTTCTAGAAGGCATATGCTAGTGTGGTTCACTGCACTGGACATGGCCCATGCTGTAGTGGTTTCTCTGCGGCAGCTAATACTTCTTATCTTCACACACTGCCACATACCGTCTCTTACCACTTCTATTGACATCTCAGTGCAAATTCTCTTCCTAGGTTGCTGATGCTGTTTCTTGACATAGTTCCCCTTTTACTATTGCTTATTTTTATTACTCATTAATTTCCACAGTTACATCTCCATATTTATATGGCTCTTTAGTGGCACACATATACTTACAATTCTTCTGAAACCCCTGGGGGGCATGCATGTTAACCTACACTAAAACAATCTATCATATGTATTACTGCTACAAATGGAATGAACATTATGTCAGCTAAGATTAAGATTTGGTGTAATAATTGATTTATTTTACCTTGTTTCCACTTCTGATCTGATGCCAGACAGCTTCCCTTTTGTAGATTATTCTATCTTATTTTTTCCTTCTCTCCCTCTCTCCCTCTCTCTCTCTCTCTCTCTCTCTCTCTCTCTCTCTCTCTCTCTCTCTCTCTCTCTCTCTCCTCTAGCCACCAGCACATCAGTAAAGTCTTCATCTCCTCTTAGTTTTAAACTACACTAGCTCATATGTTTTTTTCTTCTCCTGGGATATTCTTGAGCTTGTCCTGACTCTATTTTTCTTTCTGTTTGCTTTTAAGATTATGTTTTATTTTTCTTACCACCATGAGCACACATGTGTATACCATTCACCAATGCCATGACTGCATGTGTGAGGTCAGAGGTCAACTTAAGGGAATCAGTTTGTTGCTTAGATAACAGCAGGGCCTTGTGTCTGGGTACCATATTTAATGAATAACATTGGCAGAAGGAGAGTACGTAGAAGATGATGGCTGTATGGCAAAAGTACAAGCATTATCTTGTAATTTAAATGAGAGAGTAATGGGCAATTTAGTTTGCTGAAGAAGAGGTGAAGCAAGGAAGAAACAGTCTCTGCACATCTGTTACACTGTCCTGAATGAAAGCTATTCATGTTCAGTTAAGCAGGAGAGACAGGACAAATGGAACTGTTTGTGAAAAGATATTGTAAAAGAACTTTCTAGAAAGAGCTCACCCATGAAGGATCGCAAGACTGAGCTTGAGTGAACAAGATTGTTTTAGCAGTGCTTCCTATAAGGGAGTGAGATTGGACTTGATAACAAGACATTCTATAAAGTTTCTAAACTTTAAATAGGAAAAAAATGTCTCTTGACAGTCAGAAGCAATTTTACCTCGATATAATGGACACAGTAGATATATGGCTTACTAGTTAAAAGCTAGACAATTTTGGTTTAAACTAAGGTAGAAGCTGTAGCAGGTAATGACAGTTTCTCCCTTCAGAAAACTGTGGACATGCCTTTTCAGATCTTTGCTTGGGAGGTTGGTGGAATGTGTGCACTGTGAAAGAGCACGTAACCATAGGGGCCTTCAGGCTGGAGAATTGTCTGAGAAACTGCAGTTCATCCGGGAAGAAAGCGGAAAGGTCAAAGACCTGAGTTGTATGGCTATAGAACAAAGTCACACTCATGCTGAGGATGAAGGAGCCTCACTCACCTCCTGAGAGACCATTTCCGAGCATCTACACCTGACAAGGTTCATATTTACCGCCTTACTTGAAGTTCACCTGACAGCCTGATGTTCAGGGTCTCCTCTCTTACCATGTCTTGGCCGCCTTTATCCCCATCTGTATTCTATTTTCCTTGCACACTGCACCGACTTCACTCGTGGGTGCCAAGCCTTCTCAAGGAGCTGTCTGTCTCTGGCCCTCCATTTGTTTTCAGGTTGTCAACTGTAATTTTGCTCAGAGTTGAGTTTTATTCCTCACAGCTGCATGGCCAATGGCACGATCTTCACTGATCTCCACTGACTCTCTACTCAGCCTCCTTGGACCCTTTGTTTTTCAGACTAACAGTTTAGCTGCTACATTCCCTTACCACCTGTTTTGGCCCTAGATCATACCCAGGGTTCTTTTATTCCAGACTGACATTCATGGCCCTGATGCAATATTACTAGTATCAATGGAAAGATTACCTATAATCTTCTTGTAAGTCAGAGAAACAGTAGAAAAAGCATGAGCAAGTGTCATTTATCACCCTGAGAAGTGGGCATGTAATTACTTGCAAGGCTGCGTTTAGTTTATAGCATAGCTTTCTATTTCTATCCTCAAAACATTTTCCTTGCAAGAAGTTTTGGAGGGTTTGGCACATTTGCAAATGCCTTGTGCTGATGCTTCTGAAAAATTAAGCATATCATTTCAATGGCACTGCAACTATCTTTAGCCAGAGTGGCATGCATATTTGTACTTCAGATCTTCTTGGCCAGAATTTTAGCCATGTTTTCATTGCCCAATAAACTACAGTGAAGGGTGAAATATATTAATAAATAGCATTTGAATAAATGAGTCTCTCAAATAATGTGTAAGAAATTCGATGCTAATTGTTTTTAGTGTTACTTCTGGGGTCGTATCATTAAATGAATCATATATCCACAACCCATATCCACATGAGTTTATTTAAGGGAAACACTAGATAAACTTGGTATCTCAGATTTAATTTGTTCCTATGTAAAAAAAATTTTTTTTTGAGACAGGGTCTCACATAGCACATACTGGCCTTGAACTTACATATAAATGAAGCTGCTCTAAAACTGTTGATTCTCCGGCCTCATCCTCCTGAACGCTGGTATTATTATAGACATGTACTACCACTCTGGACCTTTTTACAGTTTGAAATACTTTCTTTAAGTTTGAAAATTTCTACGTTTGAAAGCAGAGAGACATGGAGTATTCTTGTTTCATCAACTTTTTTGATTTCATAAAAATGTCCAATCAAAACAGGACAGTTGAGAGGATTTTTCAGCTTAGCTATTTTAAAAATGACCCAACAAAGTCACCGACTGCAACTCTATTCATGCTAGCTCTTCATCACAGTTAACTACCACCATGCAAATGTCTCTCTCTGATAGAACATTCCTGGTTCCTGGATGTCTACCATTTGATCAGTGGACATTCTTACACACAAAACACCCTAGTACTATTTCCGCTTCAAGAACTATGAACAGGACAATTTTAGCCACCCTCCCAATGGTACAACAAATAATTGAATACATATTTTGCATAGTGCTTGGAGCTTATTTCTGTTAGCTATTGGTTACTTTGGTGTTCTGCCTCCTTCCCCACACAGCTCCCCCCCTTTATAACTATTAAATAGTTATATTTAATAATTTATATATTTAATAATTGTAACTGTTAAATAGCTATATTTAAACTTTATATTTAAATTTAACTTTAATTTAAGTAACTTTAAGTAACTAAAGAACTTTATTCTTAAGTAATTCCTACATGAAATGTATGCTAGACTCTGTAGGAACATCTTGGTGCCTGCTGTCACTGGTGACTTAGTGTATTGTAGAATTTCTATGGAGTAGGCATTGTCTCCTAGAAGGGAGTTACCATCAGGCCACCCCTGGAAGAACATACTGCAATGAAGATCGGGGTTACCTCTCTGTGGGTCTGAAATTCACTGAAGTCTCAGCCCAGGCCTGACCCTTTGAGCCATGGTCCCTACTCTGGCTGTTTCTGCTCAGATCTCATGAGATGGTTGTAGGCTTCTTGACTTTTGGTGAATTATTGACTTCTTCTTTCTGTGTCATGTCCTATATAATATAATACATTCCGTTTTAGACTAATGTATTACAATTTAAAATAATGATGAGGTTGTGACATTAGTGTTCTAACAGGAATGATACTACATAGACTTCTCAAGATGCATTCGTGTTTGTAACACATGATTTATCAAAAACTGAAACGATTATGATATTTATATATCGCCTGTATTTCGTTTTTTAAATATTTTCATTCTACATATTTAACATTTCTTCTATTACCTATTCATACAGTTGTAGTCTTCTTTTAAAGTTCATTTCTACCAGAGCACAAGAGATATATAGATTGTAGATTTGGGCTTTCTCTTTGCTTGGATCTAATGCCTAGTCAAATGTTAACAATATTTTGGTAGGAGAATATGGAAGCTTTTATGACTTAATTACTTTGAGATGACGTCATGGCTCCACATGACAATGGGAGTTGACAACATATACATTCATTAACATATAATGTCTGTCATGTCATGAGTAACTTGTGATCTCTGGCCATGGAATGTGAAGACTTTTAGAACACTCCAGGGTCTATATGATGTCTATTACTAATCAGGATAAATTCTACCCTTCTTCTTGGGTTATTTATTCTTACCACCAGTCAGCAACTCCACATAAGCTTTAGTAAGTGAAAAGATAGATCTAGTAAACGTTGTGTACTAAATTATTTAAATAATTTCTTGATAACTTGATATGTTATAACTGCCTTTGAGAAGCGGACCAATGACAGTCAAATGAACAATTTCATCTTAATATAAGCATGTGTCTATTTGAATGATTTGTTGATTCCTGGTTGGGAAAATAAGCCAGTAAAACCCATATTAATATCTTATTTGTGGAGCTGTGGACTTCCATATTTCATAAACTCTAAATTTCATTCCAGATCCCAGCCTGTGGTCATATACCTCTTTCCTCTGGCCAATGAGGAGAAATGACTAGAGTATGAATTACTTGAAGCATAACCACTTTCATTCCTAAGAAAACCTCATAATCCATGGTGGGTGATCTCACAGCATCGTATCAAAGCCTTCATCTTTGGATTAGTGCAAATGGACATGTCTAAATGTAAAGGCACACACCTAAGATAGCTACTTATCTTGTGAATCCTGGAGATTCATGAAGGAAAAACCATTATGAAACAGAGCTGTTTGTATCAAGGATTAATTTCAAGACAGCTGTAGATTTTATTATTTGAAAAACTCTGGATGAGGGTATTGGATTAGATAAACTTATAAGTCCTTCCAGCTCCCTACAGCCTCCAAGTGCATTGATTAACATACATAATGTAAAACAATGTAGTTTTATAAAGCAAAATTGGCAGGAAGAGGATATTCTCTCAAGAAAAACTACTACTCTGTGAATCTTCCTTGTAAGCTACCAAAAAAAGGTGATCAAATAGAGCTCAAAAATAATTCTGGGCTTAAACTTAAAATTCTTTTATCTGGAACAGATTATTTCATTCCACAATTAGAAATGAGATCCAAAATGCAAATATTACTCAGAGAGATAGCACATTGCTTCATACCCACACGATGGTGTTAGCAACTGCTGCAAGAGCCATTTTACAGAGTAAGTTAGAGGGGAGCATACCTTATTCAAACATATGAAGATGGCTTTACAAATCGTGTCTTATTTTATTCTAGTCCTGACTCTGCCAGCCCTTCTGGGTGGGTAGCAGTTTTAAAGACAGTGCTTCATAATTTGAAGAGGAGAAAATGGGAACAGCTTAAACAACAATGCGACTCAGAGGCTTCCACCAAATACATTTTCAGAGTTTTCTCATTTGTTATATCTTCTTGAAAAAGACCAAATACTCTTGAAAGCAGAAGAACAATAAAGCACTAAATACATATTATTTCATGAAAGCTGTGTATTGATTTTCCTAAGCTTTCTTAGTTCATATCAAATCTCTCTTCACACTTTATTTTGGTGAGATGAGCTATTTGATGTCTTATTGGCAGGGACAAAAATCTGTTTAGCACTTGAAGAGCCATTCAGCTTTGAGTTCTATTCATTCATGTATGCATGCTATTCTTATAGAAATAAACAAAATTATGAAGAAAAGAAAACTTGCAAAGAAACCGAATCCTGAATTTGCCGAATTATTCTCCCTTATCCCTGTGCATGGAACAAGAGAGTCACGGCTGCAAAACCGTAGGAGGGATGTAGGTGGGATATACGAATTCCGTACTCTTTCTCTCTCTCTCAGTCAAGTTCTCACTACGTAACCTAAGATGGTCTTGATCTTCCCCTGCCTCCATCATTCGGGTACTGGGATTACAAGCTGTATCAAATGCCGCATAAACCTTGTACTCTTTAAAAATCCTATAAACTTAAAAAAATATATCATTAAGTTTTGTTTCTTCCTAGTTTGTCTGCTCCATTCTTGATAGATCATGTAGATGCAGACCCCACCAGGTCCTCTGCTGGACAACTGAACCCCCTCCACATCTGAAGATGAACACCAACCAGAACAGTGAAAGCATTTTGCAAAGAACCTTTCCTATGTCCTAATTAAAAAGCACTGGCTACTTGATCCATAGTACTCAAAAGATACCAGGGCAAAGTACTACATCTCCATGGCCATTGTATGGGGGAAAGTTGAGTCCTTTTCGTCTGGGAAGCTGAAACTGGGGAAGCTATAGTATCTCCATCACTGTGCTCCCCACTGCTAATGTCTCCATCACTGTGCTTCCCACTGCTAATGTCTCCATCTCTGTACTCTCCACTGCTAACATCTCCATCTCTGTGATCCTCACTGCTAATATCTTCATCTTGTGCTCTCCACTCTTGCCCTCATCTGGTGCTAGTGTTTGTGTTGCTCCATTTCAGCCCTCGACTAGATGCCTGTCAGATTCCTTCTCTGGTAAGAGCAGTTGTTACTTGTGGCCCATTTAAAGGCCTTTTAGACTTTAGGAACTCTTCAGTGAGATCGTTTTATTTTTTGAGTATTTGGTGGTTAGACCTTTGAAAAAATGATATTCTGTTCCCTCTACAACTAGAAACTAGAAACGTCAGACACCAGGGTATGGTGTCCTGGAAGATCAGGATTTCATTCTTCTTAACTTCCCATATAGTCAAAAGATGCTGATGAATTCAAGTCGTCTGTAACATTTGTGTGTTTCTGAGTTGAAACTGAATTCCCAAACAACCCTGTGAGCAGCAATGAAACTGAGGCTGTGGCCTTCTGTTCTCCCTGCTGTTAGAAAAGGGACTCTTAGTGGGAACTCCTGGGTTTTGACCTCTGAGATTGAGGATGACATAACAGTTAGCACTGATTGGCTTCTTTTTAGCACACAAATTACTTTGAAGACCCTGAAGAAAAGTAATGGCTGAATTGAGTTTGCCTGGAAATGCAACTTTCAGAATTATATAAATTTGCATTCTGCCATGCTAAAAATCTACACAATGTACTCCACAACTGTAGTTTAATTGTGGAGATGATACAATAAAAGTGTCCCTGGTTCTTTCATATGAGAATTTAGGTCCAGTGAGCAGAGCACAATTATTCCGGTTGGAGTGTGGCCAGAAGCTGGGGATTAAAACCCCTTAGCGTTATGAAAAGTTCTATGGGATGTTTAATGACTAGAAATAGCCAGAAGCTTAGATTTATGGCATCCAAAAATAGTACCCCTAGCAGGATTATTTCACCCAGGTCATGCTGGGGCACAGTTTGGGCAATAGTCAAAAATCCCATTTATTGAATCATAAACATAATTTCTAACAGCTCTGGGTTGGAGATTTGTATGTGAGTACTACTTACCAACTTTTAGAAGCCTCTTTGTATGGAGCCCCCCACCACCACTCAATAAAGGCACAATAATATAGGAAGTGTCAGGTGGGTTTGGATGATAATGAAGACAGTTGAGAAGAGCAGGAGAGTTAGGGACCAAGCTGACTTTAAGGGTTGGTGACTATTTAAGGCTTAGTTTGTGATGTGCTTTCAAGGGTAATGGAAATATCACATTGTTTTATTTAGCTGATGTTTGCAATTTTAAAAACTGGAATTTCATTGTTTTCAACTAATAGCTACTCCTTATTTAAAAGCAAATATACTTGAAAGTAACTACATGGGACTTGACTGTCCAGTGGATCATAATGCAACATGAGCATTTCATTTTTGGGTAGAGTTGCAGAGAGCATTTTCCTGTAAATACTGGGTGAGTGGACCTCTCGTTAAGGTCAAGTTCAATGGGGAAAGAAGGACAGGTTAACCAAGCCACCTTTGTAACTTTTCAAAACTTATATGTAAAGCCCTAAGTCCCAGTACCTCAGAATGTGACTGTTTGGAGATAGAATGTTTAAAGAGGCAATTAAGTAAGAATAGGTCATTTGGGTGTGCCCCAATGCATTCATATTGTTGTTCTTGTAAAAAGGGATTAGAACACAGACAGTACAGGCAGAGAGGGTTTGTATGTAGGACACAAGGAGAAGAATGTCATCTGGAAGCCACAAAGAGGCCTCATGGATACCTGGTGATAAGGTCGTCTTGGAATTCTATCCCATAGAGCTGTAAGGAAACACATTTTTGTTGTTCAAGTCTTGTGTCTATGCTGTTTTGTTATGGCAGCATTAGCTGCCTGGAACACAATCCTTATTCAGACAAAATAGATGAGGGTTATTAGGTTTCTCAGCTTCTGTGAGCATGAAGTTCTATCTACAGTGATTCTAATCTTCATTAGATCTTCAAGCTCCAGGGAAAAATGTTGTGAATGAAGGTCCTTACCTCAAGTTGGTTTTTTAATATATTAAATTCATAACATTATTTGGGCACATCTGATAAAAGGATTGATGATATCAGAGAAAAGTTAATCAATAGGACAAGATACAGTTAGATGTGTGACAGTAGTTGGCTATAGATAACAATTATATTCCATATGATTCAAAAGGCAGAATAAAGAAATTTGAAAGATTTTGCTATAAAGATATAATAAATATTTGAGGAATCAGAAATATTTAACTCAATGTCCTCATTTTAACATTATGCAATGCATACATGTTATCTCATTAGCATATGCAGTATTTATGTTCTTACATGCTTGTTAAAATGAATTCATGAAGAATATTTGAGACAGGTTGGGGAAAAGGTGACATATAAACACTGAGCTAAGAAACTACACTGATTTCGGTGCTTATTGGCCTTATTTTCAAGATGGAATCCAATAATTGATAGCTAGATCTAGGTTGGTTGACCTTTCATACTGAAATAGAGGTGTATATGTTGTCACTTCTGACAAACTGGAAAATTTGGTATGCTGACCCTCTGTTGGGTACATCTGATGTACAAAAAGATTTGTGTATGTGAGAGAGATAACTTAAAATACTCCTTTGAGGCTGTAGTGTCAGTAAGCAATGAGGACTACTTACAATTAATTTTTTTAAATATAAATGTTAAGTAACTACAGCAACAGCAAATATGGGTATTTGTGTTTAAAACCACTATTAGCTATTAATGCCCAAACCACAACCTTTTAACACAGCTGTGGATGTAGTGCTTATAAAAGTCTGCACCTGAGAGAAAGAATAATTTATACCTCCTAAATCACTTAGAGAAAACTCCACCATGTGAAATGCAAATGTTCAGTAGTAGATATCTCTCTGGTTGCTTCAAGTTTTCTACTAGGTAATGGGAGGAAAAAATGGGAATGGTAAGGTAAATGTTTTCTTTTTCTAACCACAGCATATCTCACAATTCATAACCCTCTTTCACTTTTACCTAAAACTTAAACCAAGATACTGCAAAAGCAATTTAGTTGGTGTTTTATCAAAAATATCAAAAGTTCGATGTTAAATATGATCTCAAAATGCAATTTGTGCAGCCAGTTAACACACTTTACTTAGAGGAGATCTGTGGAAGGTTAAAAGCATGGAGTCATTCATAAGTTCAGGGAGTCACAACAGTTTGAAAGGGACTTACACTGGTTCTTTTTGTGAGAGACAGGTGCTGTAGAGAGCCTCCCATAAAACCTTTTCTTTCAAGAGTTCCCTTCTTTCTCTTGAACATTTCTCATGCAGAGATTTTCAAAGGGAATGTCTGTCTGTCCCGAGAAAACAGCTTGTAAGTTAGAACATTCTATCACTCATGGTCCAAGCGGGAAAACAGAAAGCATAATAGATTTTTCAAACAGAGGATGTTTTATCCAGACAGCTGGTTATATAAATGATAGAAGTGCTGATAAGGGGAATGACCTGGGACTGGAACGAACACAAAGCTGCTAGCTGCCTCATCGACTAGGACACAAGCAGTATCACTCTCATAACTCAGAGATGAGAGCCATCTTCTTGTATCTATTAACATTGAGGGACAGGTCTCTCCAATAAAGGTCAGAAAGACAGAGAAGACTGGTAATCTGCCCAGGGTGCAGGTAAAATAAGATAAAAAATGTAACTAGGCTAGTCACCCTCTCCAGGATCTGCCAGTCCCTTTATTGACCAAACCCTTCCAAATCCAGTTGGCAGAGCTGCCAGGAAAGGTAGGGACCAGAAATGGAGTAGACAAAAGATGGGTAAGTGAACTGTCCACACAAAAATAGAACTTTGGTTCTATTAGCCTTCCTCTTCCTGTAGTTAAATTTTATCCTCTTTAGGAGATGGTACATTGGATGTCATATTTGAGACTGTATAAAAATCGTGGCTTTTTGTTTCTGTTTTCAATGAGATATTTAATAACACTCATAAAGTCCAGCTAGGCCCAGAGTTGTAAATGCCCTGAACACTAAAGTGCTTCAGGGAGAAGCAGAGGCTAGGAAGTCACGTTGGTCCCTGTTACTCACATGTGAGTTTCAGATCAAGGCTCTAAATATTCTTCAGAATATCAGCCCACAACTTGTTGGATGACATATCAACTTTATCAAATTTTGTACTAATGAACTCCTTTTTTCTGCTGGTCTCATTAGGATACTCCATGCTTTCCAGAAACACAGTGAAATTTAATAGCAATAACACCATCCCACTGGCGCTGCTATGATCAAGAAGCTCCAATCAATCTTGTTTTCTTCAAGCATATCATAAAAGGCCCTTTTCTTTCTGATTAGCATTCTTGAACACAGTAGAAACTGATGACTTGCTTGAAGTCATTCATTGCGAGGATACAGCACCTACTCCACGTGATGAAATGACATAAGGCATATGAACTGCTCATTACAGTGTAATTAGTTTGGGCTTTTCATTTTATTTTATGTCCTGAACTGAACCTCACTCAATATGATGCTGTACTGGAGTTCATCATGTCTCCTCCTGGGAATGCAAGTTCATGGCACTTGCTTGCTAGATTCCATGGTTATCTGGCTGGTTTTCTTTCTTTTTTTTCTTTCCTTTTCTCCAGGAACTGGTTAGATAAAAGGTCACAGATATAAACCAACAAAATTCTTGCTATTATGTGTTCTGCCATGAGAAGGGACTTAACACAAAATGGCTGTTGATGTTTTTCAAGTAGGATTTGCTATAACGAAAATCTGAGTTACCAGATTTACAGCCTTGTTTCCTTACTATGGAAAGAAAGATGCCAAGAAGCAGCCCTAACCATTTCTTGAATATATTCCACAGGCAAAGGAAGGAAACTTGGTTGAGTTTGCCTAATATCCTTAATTACACTGGGGGCTTAGTTACACTGGCAAGACGTCTTCCATTTTGGGCTGTTTGCAGTGGTAGCTACCTGTATCTTAACTAGCAAGTGAACTATGTACATGTTGATTTATTTGATCTCACTGTTTCAGGGGTCATAGGAAAAAGATAATGTACTTTATAATAATTTTTTGAAGATAATGCATAGTCTATTGAATTGTCCTTACTTTGAGCTCCACTGAGGCACACACAGATACATGCTTCTGTACTTCTTTGTACAACAAAACAAAATGAAACAAGACAGCTTTTGTCTTCCCTTTTTAAATTGAAAAATATTGGACATCATGAGCAATTCAATACAAATTACTCCTAAGAATATTTTGATTGCTACTCACACGAGTTTGTCTGGAAAGCAAAGTTTGCTTTGTTTTCATCTTAGAAAGTATCTCAGGGCTTTGCTAGTATACTGTTCCTTGGTTCTGTGCCATCAGACTGCCTTTTCTTGAGGCCATCTCACTCTTGGCCTCCTGAAGCATGATTAATAAAACAATTCACAAGGAAGATTTTCTCACCTTATTATGTTTACTCTGCAAATTTTAATAGAAATAAACAATTACACTGTCCAGCGGCTTAAGGAGCTATGTAGATGACATGTGTGGAATGGTTAGGATGATAGCCTTCAAAATATCTCTAGCAGGTTTCTATCCTGAACACCCTCCTGGAACTCCATGTGGTTCAGTTGATGTAATCCCTGCATTGATGATGTTTTATCAGAAATGTCTCTTTTATGATAGTGAGGTTTATTTGGCTTAATTCAATATTACTTTCTAATTGATGATCAAAATACATGTTACCAATAACAAAGACTTAGTATGGATTGAATACTTAGAACCTACTGCATAAATGCTTTGCCCCTTTCAAAGTCCAGGGTGATATATATATATATATATACATATATATATATATATATATATGTATATATATATATATATATATCCTACTTGCTAAAGAAACTAAATTAAGAAACTAAATTAAGTGAATATCTGCTTTATTTATTTAGGTTTTATATCTCTGCTTTATTTATTTAGGTTTTATATCCTAACTGGTGGTTCTTTATGTCTGTAATAATTTGTTGAAAGCCTGTGGTTAGGTGGTATGTAACCTTTAATTCAGCTATTGTTAGCATTTTTGTATGCCAGAGAGTGGTTCTGAAATTTTCAGTAGGCTATGGACTCTTAATGGGGAATCTTAATTGTTCCCTTAGTGCTTGTGAGCCGTCCTGACATCTGAGTTGAGTCTACATTTATATAACCTTCAGTTCCACAATGAAAGAAAGCATTCATCCCATGCCTCATGCAAGAATAGAAACCGAGTCTTAGAATATTTTTTAAAACTTACATTGTCAAAGATTCTTAAGGGATTGATATTATTTAATTAGCAATTAGTCAAATAAGTATCAAGTTCTTGATAAAATATCATTGAGGAAATTGGGAAACAGAAGGTTACCCCAGTCACTCTTTGGGGATAGGGAGAGGAGTCTGAGGTGCCCATGGAGGTACCTTCTGCTGTTGCAGCTTCCTGTGATTGCCTGTATCCAGCATACTCCTTTCATCCCTGAAGCTCAGTTCTGAGGCTCATGATATGGAAAAGAGCTCAAAAATTGTGATTAAAAAGCATCGATTCATTCATATCGGAAGCAGAATGACACAGAAATAGGTGTTGTCTTTCTCTATACAAATAGTGGGATGAACTTTCTATTGCTTACAGTTGAGTGGTGAGAGTTTTGGGCTACTATAACCTTGGTGAAACAGCACATGCTTGACCTGCAATTGTATGTAAGGGGTGATATCCACACCAAGCCATGTGGATGACAGAGCCACTGACCTGGCACCTCAGTGAGACCATCACAGCCAATGTCATGGAATATGAATCTCATCCATGTGGTAAGTCACATACATGTAACAGTTTTCAAACTTAAGTCCAGAGACTCAGAACATTAAAAAAAGTGAAATAAAATCATCAGAGGGAACAGGCCAGTTCCAGGGAGTACACACTGGTGTGACAACAGAGAGTTCTTCCTTTACTATTCATGATTGTTTTTGAAATGGAAGATCATTCCCTCAGTCTCCTTGCTTGTCCCTTCTTCCACAAGACTGACTGAAAGTCCCTGAGAGATGAGAACAGTCAGTAAGCCTCATGGCAGAATAGCTGATGAATGGAGTAAGCATTTCCTACAGTTGTTTCTCTCAGATGTTTATTGGCTCATTTGTATTAAATTTATTAAATATAGCTATATTTGTAATTGGCATGATATGATGGATTACATGGGGAGTTAAATGGTATTGACTTTTATATCAAATTCACCCTTACCAGTGTAATTTCAGTGCAATAGCAGGTGGGTACCAGGGATAGATACAGCTTTGCACTGGTCTTTTCCACTTACAGATGTTGTCATCTTAATCACCTAGCCTTAGTCCAGCAGTGGTGGCACATACCTTTAGTCCCAGGACTCAGGAAGCAGAGGTTGGTGGATCTCTATGAGTTTGAGGCCAGCCTGGTCTATAGAGTAAGTTCCAGGATAGCCAGGTATAACAGAGAAACTCAGTCTGGAAAAACAACAAAACAAAACAAAAACAACAAACTAAGAAATGCTGAAATTAATCACTTAGCCTTTATGGGCTTCAACTTTTCTTCTCTATAAAATGGAAATCACTTAACTTACATATAAGGTCTGATGGATGGATTTTTAAATAAATAAAAAAAACCATGGCCAACAATACAACCTATATATTATATGTTTCTTTTCCTTTCCATGCCTAATTTTATTCACAAAATTGTCTTAGTCTGTTATGCTGTTTTAACCTGAGATGAAGTAATTTAATATAAAATCATATTTTATAGCTTGCTGAAGGCCATGATACCAGTAGATTTGCTGTCTGTCTGATGAGGATGTCTTCATTGATGTTCTCAGGGAAGAGTAGGCAGAGAGGAAGTGGACAGATGATGACTTCACAAGGTACCCAGAGTTCAAAGGCCAGGCAGATCCTTGAAGCTTCTTTTATAAGAGCATCAATCTTGTTTCTGACTGGTAAGTGACCCAAATGCCTCTCCCTTAACTCACCACATTGATTAGTACCTTCCATTTGAATTTTGGAAGAACACATATATTCAAGTATAGCAACAATTACACTTACTTTTGTTCATGAATAAATCTCATCTTTACTAACAAGGAGTATTTAATAAGTAAACGTATATCCAAACTTTTGTTTTTAGAGTCTTTCAGCTAGGCATGGCTTTGCTTAGTTAGAAAGACCCAGTTTTTATATTTGAAGTAATCCTAAGTTCTCAGGCATCTGCTTGGCCATAGAGCAGATATGCTCCATGATGAGTTTCAAGTGATGGGGCATCAAATTAAAATTAATTCAGAATATCTTTCATGGAATTTAAGACTCAATCTCATATGTTTTTCCATATGTATACATTCAGAAAAATACATACAAAGCAAGGAGAAATGAAATATAGCTGACTGACTTAAAGGAAGAGCCGATTAATTCCTATACCTGTCTTCATTTTTGACACTGAGCCATTCATCCAGATGAATGTAACTGATCCTTGGTAAGGATTAGTTGCAATGATTTAAATCTCTCGAAGGAACACCACAGCTATATGGTATCTATTCCATTCAGTTGAAAACACTTCCAATGTTATTCAAGAAATATGGGGTAAGTGTGTTATCCCCTAAGGATTGGTTTAAGACCTCTCAGGAGATTTTTTTTTCTAGGACACTGTCACAACTCAGCTATTATATAAGCAATGTTGGATAGAATCAAACTGCCAAATGCAAAGCTTGGAATGCCCAATTAAGCATTCTGCAGCTGGAGAAGGTGGGTGAATTCCCCTCAAGAATTATGCATCGGTTCTGCAGCTGGAGTGCTTAAGTGGTCGATTGAGCCAACAGCTGTGAGAGTTCCATGCAGCTGGAGGAGGTCCTTAGGTAATATTAGTGATAAGAGAATAGTCACACAACACCCTACTTTGATTATTTTTCATCT